>CAIGRB010150774.1:11263-27255 GCA_903798255.1 Fraxinus quadrangulata
ATAATATTATTAATATTTATATATTGATTTATAATAAACATTAAATAAAAAATTATAACCTGATTTTAGAAAAAATTAAACTTAAAATCTGATTAATGAATTATAAACTTTAAAAAAAGGCTAGGTGTAATTTCCTCTTGAGGAAACTTGGCATTAAATTACTTTGTTGTTGTCCTTTTATAACAGAGTAATATTATTTATTATCATGATGACGAAATATCTATGATGTGGTAATTCAATATCCTTCACATTTCTCTCTCTCTTACCTCTCACATTCCATTATTTCATATAGACTATCATATCATTGATATTCCATCATCACAATGATAAATAATATTAGTCTTTATAACATGTACACCTATTTGGTGTATAGATTGAAAGTTGATAAAAATTTTAGGTTAACAATTAAGCCATGTTAATCGTTTTGGGTGTGTAATTTCTCTCCGTATATCTTTGGTTGTAAACTAGCTGACATAATAACAAACATTTTCGTGTGGATTAGCAATTACTTCTATGCTAACTTTGCTTCTTGAACGGTAAAAGAATAGAGAGTAATCACTTTTTAGATTACGGCTTGTGATATTTAACCTTTTAACTTAAAAAATTTAACGATATATTTTATGAGACTTATAACTTTTCAATTACACAATTTTGCAATTTTTATTAAAAATTATTAATTTTAATTTACGCCAAACAAGGGTTTCAGTTTAGGCAGCAAAGTCCTTTATTCTTAGTAGTGGCTCGGCTTGGCCCATATACCCATTAGCTCGGCTCGTTACAAATACCCGAGCTTGTGGCTTGTGGGCCGAGCCGAGCTTTAGCTCGCGTGCTCGATTTTTAAATTTTTTTTAAAGATAAACCTATTTAAAAATAAAAAAATTAACCATTCAATTTTGACGAGCCCACGAGTAGCTCGGCTTCGGTTCATCTTTTGATGAGCCTGAGCAGCTCACGAGCCGTATTTTGACGAGGCCGCTCGGCTCGTTTGCCACCTCTATTTATCCTCAATCACAAATAGCCACAAACAATTGAGACATAACATAACGAGCTCACTTTTTCTAACAATCTTCATCTCACATCGGCATTGTTGAAATTGTTGTTCAAAAATCAATAAAAAGCGTGTCGAACAAAAAGTGGAATCGAGGGCTAAAACTTTGGCTTATGAGACCGCATAGACCATGGATGCATGAGATCGCATGTTGGCTTGCAGAGCTTGTACGCCCTACCATTGAACAATCTATGCGGACGCATATGTTTGTTTTATTTAGTCACATAGAGTTAAAAACAGTCGTTGGCTGATTTTTCAAACTGAAATTTGGTATCTTTTTGAATGGAAAATTGTCACTCTTCATCATGTTTTGGCACCATTTCGTGTAGTATTGATTGATGTATATAAATAGGTGATTAATGATTAATTCAAAATATATATATAAACAAACTACTTGAGATCAAATTCCATTCCACAAAAAAGATCAAAACCTCTTTCCCTTCATATTCCAATTTTGTTTTGTGTTCTTGAAATTTTGATAGAAAACATTAAGTACTTAGGTATTTTTCTATTACAAAGCTTGATTAATACAATCATTTTAAGTATCAAATTCAATTCGAGATGAAGCAAATATCATTTGAGGACAACGATATTTGTTTTTAAGCTTTCATTATATTCCAGTGTTCTTGTTTTTTATTTCTTCTTCATCCCATTTGTGTAGAAACATTTTTCCAATAGGGGTTGCATCAGGAAGGGATCAAAATCCCTGCATCAAATACTTTTAAAGGTGACGTATTTTTGTTGAGTGAGTCAAATGAGATTTAATTAGATCACTGGAATTTCATGAAGTCGATGAAGACTTAATTGGAATAAATGAACAAGTAAGGCTATTTATTGTGACTTATCCAGCTATAAAATATTAATGAGGGTAGAACAAATCGAAATAGAAAAAGATATATCCCATGCAGTTTGGTAACAATAATGCCAATAGTGCTTGTTCGGGATAACTTAAAAAATCGAGGTCAAAATTAACAATTAATTTTAATTATACATTCTATGATAGTCAACTTTTATCAAATTTTCAATCACACGTTTTATTAACATTTAATAAAATATGTTAAAACTTTTATCAAAACTCGGTCATATAACCCATAACGTCAAATTAATATTTTATTTGCAGATGCTATCAATCACTCGTCTATATAGTTTATTTTTACTAGGAACATTGCGAAAAAAATTAGGGATCATTGGCAAAATATATCTGATTATAACATTGATAATAAAATTATTATTTAGCATTTTTAAAATTTATGGAAAACGATTCTAGTGTATATATCGAAGTTTATTTTTAAAAAATCATTGGATTATATTCTAGTGCCCTTGGAAAAATGAGCAGGCCAAAATTTACATTTTGGTCACTTGTAGTTGCAAAAAACTAAATTATTTTTAGATGCAGATGTTTTTAGAATAAATTTTTTGAAAGTATTTTTTTTTTTAAAAAAATATTGATTACAAAGTGGGAAAAAATTATGTATTCACTCGTAAAGTTATTTTACTAGAAGAATGTATAGTTACAAATGAGTTTGAAATTATACAAGAGCTTAAACTTTACCCGATGGAACACAAAACCAAACCAAACGAAGATTCGTGTATGCAATCTCAAATTTATAACGAACAAGATTTAGCCCTGATCGGTTTGGATAAAAATTAGATATTTAGTTTGTGTTTGACCCCCATTTTTTAGGAATAATTAGTTTTTGAATAGTGATTGATGGGAGAATGTGTGGTGAAAAAGTGGAGAATGTGTGATTGAAAATGAGTACTGTAGAAAAATGAATGAGAAAAATTGAGAAAGAATTGGGCTCAAACATGGGCTTAGTAAATTTTGATAAAAGTTGATAAAATATATGGTTGAAAAATTGATAAAAAATGAATCCATAAAATATATAATTGAAAATGAATTTTGAAAAACGGAGGTCAAAGATGGACTTAATTTGTTGTTTTCGTCAAGTTTATAACATACTTCTCCTACTTAAATTATAAAATCACCTTTGGTACACAGTTGCTAGTTCAAATAATCTCTTAAATCTCAATTATAAGCTGCGTCTCTCGCTTAGCTGATCAGTTTTTCGAGCACTCTCATGCAATGGACGTTAGCCATTTATTAGGGTTTCAACAATCTACCAGCAATTTTCATTACCCTTGAAGGCTCAAAACGCTCTATAAAACCATCATCTCACACACATCTCTCTCTCTCTATACAGAGAGAGAGAGAGAGAGAGAGTTTCGATTTTGTATTTGCAACCATGTCCATCCCAGCTTCTTATGCCATCTTGGCTGCAGTTTCCTTGGCAGTGATCATAATGTCCATGACTATGCCACCAGTTGATGGAGCCCGCACTTTCTTCGTCTTTGGCGATTCACTAGTCGACAATGGCAACAACAACTATATGGCTACCGCGGCAAGAGCCGACTCTCCTCCATATGGCATTGACTTCCCGACTCACCGTCCCACCGGCCGTTTTTCAAATGGTTACAACATTCCTGATCTCATCGGTGAGTTCTTATTTCTCAAAACTCATTTTTCCTTAATTCATATTTAAAAATCCATTTTATGGGACCCCAACTTTTCAACTACACATTTAATCAATTTTTATAAAAATCTTATTTTTATAAAACCAAAAGGGCTAAATTTCCCATCTTTAACAGCTTAAGTCGAAAATATCTCAACATTCTGTAAATATATCGATAGGTCAAAAACTTGGTGCCGAATTGAGTTTGCCATACTTGAGTCCCGAGTTGAAAGGGAAAAAATTGCTGGCTGGTGCAAACTTCGCCTCCGCTGGAATCGGAATTCTGAATGACACAGGGATTCAGTTTGTAAGTCTAGCAAACTTTTATCTATAGGACAGTTTTTTTTGCCTATTTTTCAAAGATTTAGATGAGTCAATCTTTCGTTACTTTTTTTTTGTCCAGGTAAACATAATAAGAATACATGAACAATTTAATCTGTTCAAGGAGTATGAACGAAGGGTTAGTGCTCTAATTGGAGAAGAAGAGATGCAGAAACTTGTGAAGAAGTCTTTAGTTCTGATCACACTTGCTGGGAATGATTTTGTTAACAACTACTTCTTGACTCCAGTTACTGCAAGAAGCCTTGAATTTAATCTCCAGGATTTCTCCACCTATCTCATCTCTGAATACAAGAATATTTTGCTGGTATTTACAAAATTCTTTTACACGTGTGTGTATGCATGCCACGTGTCTACTTAGACAATTAAAGCAACTCGATTTTTACTAACTACAACATTTATGTCTTTGATCTATGCCCCCGTTTTAACGTGTAATGTTGTATAGTCAAATATGTCGCAACTACCTAATTTATTTGATGTTGCAGAGTCTCTATCAGTTGGGATTCCGGCGGGTTTTAGTCACCGGAGTAGGACCGATAGGTTGTGCTCCGGCTATGCTAGCGACTAGGAGCATAGATGGTCAATGTGCAGAAGAGCCTAACCTTGCTATGAAAATATTCAACCCCCTTCTCAAGAAAATGCTTAAAGATCTCAATCACGAGCTTGGCTCATCCGTGTTTATCGCAATTAACTCGCTGGAAATGCAAAGTGACGTCATTTACAATCCTCGTGCCCATGGTTCGTCATGATCCATCATTTTGTAAATATTGTTTGTGTACCAAAGAAAATTAACTTAAAGAGATATCTGCAACAGGTTTTACCACGTCGAATGTAGCATGCTGCGGACAGGGACCCTACAATGGGTTAGGACTTTGCACAGCTGCATCGAATATGTGCCCGAATAGGGATCTTTACGTGTTTTGGGATGCATATCATCCTTCAGAAAAGGCAAACAGGATAATTGTAAACGCGATGTTCAATGGTTCTGAGAAGTACATGTCCCCAATGAATCTAAGCACAATCATGGCCATGGATTCCATGACGTAGATAATATAAGATCTTAATGGTATGTTTGGAAAAGTGAACTGCAGTTCTGAAAAAGAATAAAACTCTTGGTTCTTGTAATATTTAGTCCTATTCAGTATTGCGTACCTGCCAAGTATGCCCCAAAAGTAGTATTTATGTAAAGTTTATGTAATCGTGCTATTTAAGTTTTCTTAATTGGGGTTTCTTTGTGTGTTTGTTACATTAGGTGAAAATTAGTTGGGAATAATTACTATCGTGTGCAATAAATGCAATGGAAAAGGAAAAACAAAACACAAATTTAAGCCAAACGTGTCTACTCCGAGGAGAGGTGGAATAATTTTACCAAACAAAACTTCAATTACAAAACATTCGTCATTTTCTCAACCTCCATCTACACAAAACGAAAGTGCGCAAACTTCGCGCTTGTTTTTCATTCGATTCTATGTTTCTTTATTTTTTCTCTCTTTTCTCCCACTTTAATTTCCATCTTAATATTTTGCTACTTTTGTCACCCAGTCTTGTGCACATTTCGCCTGTTATTCATAGTTGTTAGAAAGCAGAGAAGTTGTATGAAAGCTGGAGAATTACATTTCTGAATTGTTTTTATAATACAAGGGGTAAACCCTATTTATACAAAAGAACCCATGCTATAAAAGGGGAAAGATACAATAAATATGTACATGATTTAAGAGTCAACTATAATCCATATAGTTAAGCAATCCCGTTAATCATGTTACAATCACACAAATTATGCTAACACCTCCCCTCAAACTCAAGATGGTATTGTAGATGTCATCTTGAGTTTGCATACTAAGTTGTGAAAACATCCAGGCAAGTTCGTCTTAGTAAAGATATCAATCTGATCAGAGGAAGATACAGAAACTAAATGAAGAGTACCAAGAGTAACATGATGACGAATAAAATGACAATCAATCTTAATGTGTTTAGTGCACTTATGAAACACATTATTATGAGCAATCTGAATAGCACTTCGATTGTCACAGTGGAGAGCAATAGAAGATGAGTGGGGGAGACCCATATTTTCTAATAAACGACGAAGCCAAAGTAATTCTGCAGTAGCATCTACAAGGGCACGATATTCCGACTTTGTACTAGAATGAGTCGTGACAGTTCGCTTCTTGCCGCGCTAAGAAATAAAATAATCATCCAAAAAGAAACAGTAACCAGTAGTGGAACGACAACCTGTAGGATCACCAACCCAATTTGTATCAGAATACCCAGATAGTACTATAGATGAGTGAGCTAAAAATGAGTCCATGAAATAGAGTCCCCTTTACATAGTAAAGTATCCAAAGAATTGTAGAGAAGTGAGAAGTGCGAGGAGCAATCATAAACTGACTAACTAAGTGAACTGCATAGACAATATCAGACTGTGTCACAGTTAAATGGATCAGCCTCCCAACAAGCCGGTGATAGAGAGTAGGACCATCAAGAGGAGAACCATCCATAGTAATAAACCTGATATTTGGTTCCAAGGGAGTCAAAACAGTCTTGTAATCTATGATGACAACATGAGAAAGCAAATCAGAAGCATACTTTGCTAGAGAAAGATAGTAGCCATCTGAGTTGGTGAAACTTCAAGTCCCAAGAAATAACTTAGAGGACCAAGATCATTCATCTCAAATTGTTAATTGAGAGACTGTT
This sequence comes from Fraxinus quadrangulata, assembly GCA_903798255.1. NCBI lineage: Eukaryota > Viridiplantae > Streptophyta > Magnoliopsida > Lamiales > Oleaceae > Fraxinus > Fraxinus quadrangulata. Next base: position 17,855 of record CAIGRB010150774.1, read on the forward strand.
GTAATCGTGAAATACAGGCTGCATCATCACCATTTATTATCATATCATCGACGTAAAGAAGCAGGAGAACAATGCCATTATGAGTACGACGAATAAATAAAGTAGAATCATGTGGACTAGAAATAAAACCAAACTGAGTAATAGTGGAACTGAATTTGGCAAACCAAGCTCGTGGTGCTTGTTTTAATCCATACAAAGCGCGTTGAAGCTTACGGACTTTGTTAGGATGATGCATATAAACTTCTTCTTGGAGATCACCATTTAGAAAAAGTATTTTGACATCCACTTGAAGAAGCTTCCAAAATTTTACAGCAGCAATGGTTAATAGACTGCGAACTCATGTAATTCGAGCAATTGGAGCAAATGTTTTTTCATAATCAATATCATATTCATGACTATAACCCTTGGCCACTAAACGCACATTGTAACGCTCAATAGATCCATCTGAACGAGTTTTAATTTTATAAACCAATTTACATCCAATAGGAGTTTTACCGTGAGGAAGATCAACCAAATACCAAATACGAGTTTTCTCTAAAGCTTGGAGTTCTTCCTTCACGGTAGCTGCTAAAGAGGATTAGTACTAGCCTCACGAAAAAAAACGAGGCTCATGCAAAGTTACAATAGCAGAAAACAATGATAATCAAGAAGATGGCGAGGAGTTTCTCTAACCTGGGTAGAACAATAAGGAGGTACATCAGGTACATTCTCAGCAATTGAAGCAATCTCAATACAAGGCGGCACATGTGTACAATTAGAATTGAGTTCTCTGGAAATAACTGTGTCATTACTAGGAAAAAGATTGACAAATAAATTTGTAAAGAATTGAGAGTGAGTAGTAAAGTTGGAGTGAAATTTGGATAACAGAGAAAACATGGTTTGTTCCCAGAAGGTGACATATCTAGAGAAACACAACATATTAAAAATAGGATCCCAACAACGATAACATTTATATTCTATCTCATAACCCAAGAAACAATATAGAGGGGCACGAGGTTCAAATTTGTTATGCACATGAGGATGTAGCAAAACAAAACAAGCACAACCAAAATGTTTCAGAATAGAATAATCAGGGGTCTTATCAAATAGCCGTTCAAAAGGAGATAAATTTTTAAGAATTGTTGTTGGGGTGCGATTAATAGTGTACACAGACTTTTGTGGACTTCATTGCCCAATCTTAATTTCTACTATTTTGGCCAATCCCCTGCTTAAATTACACAAAAGATAGTCTTATCACGTTGATTAGCTTGTTGCATGCTTCTTTTTTGTTAAGAATTTTGCGTTGTTAACTAGCTATTGGCTCACAAGCAGGCTTGCACGAGGTTTTCGTTAGTAGTCTTCTGCATCTTGCCTGAGACATGAGTCGAGCTAGCTCGACTATTTCGTGGGACTAGCCGAGCCCTACCTAAATGGCAATCTACATAAAGTATATTTCAACATGTATACTAAGCCCATGTTGAGATCCTATCTTTTAAAAATAGATTTTGTCAAAAAAAAAAAAAAAAGATTTTCTGAATAATGTATAGTTCAAAAATAAGGAAAAATTTTGAGTTAAAACACAAAATTATTTTATTGGTAGAATATGTGTTTGAAAATGAATTAAAAAAAAAAAAACGAGTTTTAAAGAATAGGGCTTAAACATGATCTTAATTACTAACGCTAACAAGTAAAATGCATTAATTGCGATCAATTCACTCGTTTGAGCTAAATGAGTACTTGTACCTTTGTCTTAAATTTAAATATAGTTCAAATTTTATATATTGATTATTGTATCATTTTTAATCAACGTGAGATTATACTCTTAATCCTTTCTATATACAGTTAAAGTTTTTATAATTTCAAAAACTATGATAGGCCTCCACGAAATTATGGCCCTTATAGCAGCATCTTCACATCTATGTTAGAGAAAGTCTTGAAGTATTTGAGATAGTTTTAGTAGAATTTATAATAACTAGGATAATCTTTAAAATATTTTGTTCATATTTACATGAACTTTTAATCCACGGCTACAAAGATTTTTGAACCCCAATTTCCATAATAGTCTCAAAAATTTTTTAGATCGGATATTAATCCAATCTTACTTACTAGGCGTGCAATCCAAACACGACGGTCCACATAGTCCAAACTTTTTTGAACACGTAATTAATAGTGAGTACTATTTGATATTGATTACTTTAACGAAACCCTAATCAACTTTTCACGTATATACTCCTTCAAAGTACAAAAATCCACCACCAATAACTATGTCACTTGCCATTTGAATTTGTACAAATGGCAAACTACTTTTTATTAAAGCAAGGAAGTTGACTAAATCCTATGTATTAACCTGCGAGTTTACATTCTAACTTGCCTACGCTAACTAGTTAATAATGTTGGATGAAGAAGTTGAATTAATTCATTTCACCATCCAAGGTTATATTGACCTCCATGTTTTAACTTTACTTGTAATTTAGATAAAGGTGCTACATTCTCCTCTTTCTTTTTCTTTTCTTTCCTACACCCAGTAAACAGCAGTGGATTTTGTTATGCTTGAAAATTCCATTTTTTTTCCAAATGTGTACAATAAAACGTGATCTACTTGGATTTTCACATAGAGATTTTTATGTTTTGGAGAAATTTTGTCACGCAGAAAATTTCGATTGCTTTGTGAACAATGGATTGTCCACAAACCGATCAACATTTTCTTTGGCATCCACTTTGAAAGAATTCTCTTACAGGTGCAATTCCAACTGCACACGGTATTATTGGTATTATTGTCAATTTTTTAAACCGTGCACAATTCTACCATAAAAACTTGAGTCGACAACATCAGTTAAAAGCAATTCTTCTTTAGATACCATCAGTCAAATTTGTATCATGTATTAGAAGTCATTTGACAGTTCATAAAAAGTTCACATGTAATGTAAATAAAACTAATTCTCGTTTATTTATTGCTTGATCGACGTGTGTCGATAGTCAATCTAAGAAAGAAAGTTGACTAAATCCAATATATTAACCCTAAAAAAACAAGTGCATGTGAGTTTGCACTGTAACTTCCATAAGTTAACTAGTTAATACTGTTGGATGAAGAAGTTTAATTAATTCATTTGACTTTTCAATGTGATATTGACCTTCTGTAAACTAGGCTAGTAATAATTTGCCTTGACTTTCTAAACACACCAAATTCGGCATTTTTTATTATCTCAATCTCCATATTTTATGTCATCTATAGATACAAAATAAATATAAGAATACTTTTAATTTAGATTTCATTCTAATGGGAATTTTGATTGAATTTTAGTCAGTTCTCCACCACTTCTTCGTATGCTCAAAAATATTCTTTAAGATGAACTTCATCATTAGTTTCCAAAGAAATCTTAATAATAAATCATTTTGTGATACTCCATGTTTCCACTATTTGAGTTCATCGAAAATTCAATAACACGCTTCCATCTAAGAAAACAATTTATGAAGGGAAAAAAGACACGACAGTACATAAAATGTGATTTCCTTTTAATCCAATAACTAGATTTCATGACTATTTAACATACGGATTCTTGTTGGAGAATGTAAGAGATTTGATCGCATGAGGCTTTTTATCGTCCATCAAAAGTAATATCATAGTTTCACCTAAACGACATTATCCTACATCGTGGACATCAAAATTCAAAATTAGAGTCACATTCTTTACGGACGATAAATTTAGAGTCAGGTACATTTCATGAATTGGGCATATGATCAAGGATAGAAGAAATGAAAATGAGACTAAATGGTGGGGCTTAGATGGTGGTAAAGGATGGGATGGTTCTAGGTGGCAAGGGCTTTGGAGGTTTGAAGAAATGGTGCGAAGAAGACGAAGATTTTTCTAATTTTTTTTGCTATATATATATTTATGGACGGTTCTATCTTTCCATATTATTTTAGGGTGGATTTTTATAAAAATTGATGAAATGTGTGGTTAAAAGTGTGGGTCCAATGAAATATAGAGTTAAAATTAATTATTGACTTTGATTTAAATTAAAATCTAGATTTTAATCTCTATAAAACATGGACTAGAGGACAATCGTACCTAAACAACAAAAATTAATTGTAGAAGTATAAAATTGGATAAAGATTGAAAATGATAGCCGTAACTTACTTCCAAATAATTGCATGTAAATTTGCACTACAATACAAACTCAAAAATGTCCAAAGTACATAGCAAAGGCATTTCGAAATTTTCAATCTATAGCATGCATTTTCTAATGACCTAATTTCTGCATATTGATACTTAGTGACCTAATTATAGTTTTGGTGAAAGTTGAGTGACCGTCCGTGCAATTAACCCTCATTTCGCCTAAGTAACTGAAGACTGTAGCAGTATATGAACCCTCCACCTAAAAACTGTGCCCAGACGACTGTAAAGATTACGAAGAGCGAGACTGGTTTGCGTTCTAAATTTGTCGGATTTTGCTCGACTGTAAGGGAACTCCATGAAAGAATCAAACTCATATATCCTTATTTATATTCTTTTGTAATTGTACTATATTTGGATTGAGCATTTTTTTTGTTTTTGAATTGTTCATTAGGGATTCAAAATAGAGGATAGTCCCGAGAGTTGTGCATATCAATGATGAATAAAGTTCCGACACTAATTCATTTATGCGTAGCCGCCATCAGAGATGAACTTCTCCATGCTAATTCATTGAGTTAATATAAACTCTGTTGTTATTTATCATAGTAAAATAAAACAGGTGGTGCTGCCTGATATATGGGGTTTATTTTCGCATTCTTGTTTTTACAGGGGATAGCCATGATGATATGTTACCGTTTATATATGAACTTCCGCCAGAGTTGTTTGATGTTTTGTTGCCGGAATTGCCTCCACTGGCTTTGCAGAAAGTACACGAGAACTTGTGAGTTCAATATTTGTGCACGAATCAATGAAAATTGTTGGCTGGTTTATCATACTCAAACCGAGGAAATATCATTTAGGACGATACTTTTGGTGTCGCGCTTATTTTTGTTGAATTTTAAGTGGAACGTATTGAATTAGATATGGAAACCTATGTTGATGCCATAATGTTTAGAGTTGTCCTTGTATTTGATTTTCCTACCTGATTTTTGGATTAGCGGTATCAGTCCGCATGTTGGATTAAATATATAAGAAACTCGGCAGGATTAATTATTTTCTTGTTAACAGAAACTTTTATAATTTTCATCCAGAAGCAATTTTGCCAGCATTTCCATGGTTTTCCTCACATTTTAAGTGCAAGGATAAAATATGCATACTATTCAGTATATGACCAAGTGCATTTCTTTGTACTACTGTGCTAGGTAGGTATGTGGTACACGCATAATAGATCACAGAAAGCTGCTTACATATGTAACCCAAAGTAGCATCTATGCGTTCACTTGTTAGATTAGTATGATCACCTTATTTTGTTGATTTTTATTTTTGTGTTGATTCATGTCCTTTTGGGATGTAGGAGGATTATAAGTTCCTTGTCTATTTGATGTTTAACGATCATCTTGTGGTTAGAGTTGCTCCTCATGAGGTGTTTCTCTATTTGCATGCCTTGACTTGTACAGAGTAATCCTCATTTTTGGGTAATGAAATATCTATATACCTAACAAAAAAAGTTGGAACTATCAATGCTTGCAAAGCCCCTTGAATTTCAAACGGTATCCGTCCTGGCATCAAGATTGAGGTACTCGTGAAGGTCGTGTAATTAAACGAAATGCAATTAATTTTTATGGCATTTAACGACTAGGAAACTTGTTAAATTAGAGTGATAAGCTTAAAGGTGCTTAAGAGCACCTATTTTTGGTACAAGCTCTTATGAATGATTTGGATAAGCTAATTGTTTTGCTATCCAAATTATCTTAACTTTAGTCTGATGTCAACTTGGTGAAATTGTTTCCTGAGATAATGCATAACCTGTGATTTATCTCAATGCAGGCCCATTGAATTCAGGGATGACTACGAACTTGCTAATGGTTACTCTGAACACCATAAAAAACGTAGAAGGTTGAGAAGAAAGGAGTTTTATTTATTTATCTCAAAATGTATTCTATACATATTTCAAAAAAATGTAACTTAAGGCAGTTCTTAGTGCGTGACCACTTTTCTACAGATTTGGGATCGTAGATTCGGCATGGAGGGCACTTTACAAGTTGCGCTGGCCTGGTCTTGGGCAGAAGAATTGGGTTACGGTTTGGCTGGATAAACATGAAGAAGAAAAGTACAGTTCAGTTGTTGATTGGCAGCAAATATATTGGGAGACCCATTTGCAAAAGTATGCTTACCTGATTCAAGTTCTGTAGTACTATTACCTTGACATTGTCTAATTTTATTACATGAAGCTTTACTATGCTTTTCAAACCAGTTGTGTGGATACCATAACAGAGACAGCTTTGCTCCCATCCTATGGTGGTTGTATTGGTGAAATACAAATTCCAGGTTAGATATACCTTGGTTTTGTTGGTCATCCGAGTCTCCCAACCCCTAGATCACCTCCAGGTGGAAAATTAGAATAGAATAAAAATTCAGACAGAAGTCGTATGTTGTCTTATTTGATCTTCAAACGAAAAAATTAATCTCCTACCTGACATCATGCCTCGTCTCTTACATTTATTTCCTAGTTCAAAAGAAGAGAAGCATGACACAATTTAGGTAACATTAAAATTTTTAAATCCCATTACATGTTCAGCGAAACTTCCTCGTGCAATTTCAATAAGAATGTGAAGGTTGGTATGTAAGATAATTTACCGGGACACACTCAACGAGTGTGAGGAAAAAAGAAAATTTGTATCTATTTAAATTTTCTCTGTATATAGTAATTTTGACAATAAAAGTTAGAAACTTGACCAATTGTTTGAATCTTTTGAACAAATGAAAAAGATAAAATTGATGGAAGTAAATTTTTGAACTGTGAAGGGAATTTTTTGTAAGAAAAGTTTGTCATTGCATTCCTTCTAAAGGTAGATGAGATGATACTGCCAACAAGTTTGGTCCTCTTCAATGAATTATCACAAACTTGTCTATTTGAGACCTACATGCTGAAGCTCAATCTCTGCATTCAAAAAACTAACACTCTCTGACTTCAATAAATCCATATAGTCACATTCCAACAAAGGATCTAAAAGTTTACAACAATTTGGTGTTTAAGTTTACAAGCAATGGTGATTTTGAGTAAAAAACAATGGAGGATTTAACTGCTGATATGACTGTTGGAAGTTGATATTGAAGAACATTATGCACATGGATATTTCGGAGTCATGAGGATTTTTTAAACACATATTTTCCAATTGTATATTGTAACTATAAAACCAGTTGACATTTACTTGCTTTTTGCAGATTCAATACTGCAATACATTGGTTGCATGGGACGCCAGAGGATGTCGACAAGTGACTATTTTAAATTCTCTTATCACTGCCAACAATTTGGTATCTATGTTAGGTAATCTGTCACTCCGATTTCTAAAATTTACTTAAGAATGGCCTTAGGCAGAATAGAACAAAATCATAAATCGTATTCCTGTTAATCTGTCTTTTCATTTTAAATGAATGCAAACGTGCTTTCTAAAAAAGTAGGGGAAACTTTTTATTGCATGTTCTCTTGCTAAAAGTGGATTTGGGACCCATCAACTAATGAGCATTTTCATTTCAGATTCTCATGTTATTTATGTATACATTTACTGATAAAGATTCTACATCTCTCACATTTTCTAACGTAACATCCTGAGAGGTTGTTTTGTTGAGATGCCTTTGTTTCTGTTGCAGATGTTTGAGGCTTCCAAATGTGCTTTGCGTTATGGAAACATGTGTAAGTTACAAGTACTTGATTATAAAAATATGTCATGTAGATCAATTGGTTTGCATCTGCATCATGCATGGTAGATGGAACTAGTTAAGAAGTGTCAACAGTGGCTATCGCTGTAAAAAGAACTTCCAAAAATGATACAATCAGCAAAGAATAGGTAACTGTTCAGTTGATAGTCATATTGTTTTAACTCAGATGTGCTCTAAATGATTCTACTTCTTACACAGGATTTAGGCATTTAGTTTGGTTAGGCACAATTTGTTCTCTGCCTAGTAGTGAATGCCTCTGATTTATGTTGGTTTCACCTTCAACATGCTTCCTATCTATTTGGGAGTTTTAACCATCAGAAAATCCTAGAATAGGCATTGCTTATGCTGCTCCGGGGAAGTTAGCTCTCAACCTTTGTTTGCCTCCTTTTTTGTCTCCGAACTATCTCACCAATCTAAGTCTTTTGTGATTTCTGAAAAAAACATAAATTAATTGTATTGGATATTTCACCCTCCAGAAACGGAGTAATTTCAACTCTGCCTGCCTTGAGAAATCAGTCTTTCCACTCTTTCCAAATATTTCAACTTATAGAAACAACCTTAACAGCTCTCTCTAGCCTTTTTTTTTTTTTAATGTGATTGTTAGGTTATTCTAATAGAAGCTTTAAAATAGATTTGTCTAGCTAGATTTGCTTAATTTTAAATCTTGCCATTTTTTCCCTTGTCTCCTTTCAATCATTTGACACAGCACAGCAGTCACACCACTAGTTTAGATGGTGAGCTGTTCTCACGCCCAATGTACCCATACACGGAGTTCATTTTTCTTTCGTCTTTCATTCCACTTCTAACTTCTATGTGCTTTTCTTATGGTTTGGAATGCCTTTTCAGTTTCCACCCTGAGGTTGCTCAGAGAGTTCGTGCTTAAACTTTGATTAATTAATTACTCGATATATATTTCAACTGCATGAAGCAAATTTACAGAGCAGGAAGCCCTTTCTTTTGTGATTCCATGATGTCCATCCAATCTTGTAACAAATTTAAGTCCACCTTAATCAATAATGAAAAATTCTGATATCTGGAGATGTTTTGACCATTTTGTTTATATATAAAGGTAAAAGCTGAGGAATTAGTGAATTCAAGTGTATAATGGAAAATTTCTTGCATTTGGTTTGTATCTCTAACTGTTACTCTGTTTCAGCATTTGTTGCAGATTAGTAAGTTGGAAAGCCTGAAACTTCAATGGATAAAGTCCATTGAGCATGTAAGTTTTGTTATTTTATGACACACCTATGTCTTGCAGCCAGCTTGCATAGCCAAAGAATCTTGATTTAAATATATTATTATGTAATCCTACAAAATATAGCTTAAGATGAGCGGAAAAATGATGAGAAACACTCACATGCACATGCATTCAGGTGTACATGCTCAAAAGAGAACAATAAATAAAGATCAAATTACATAAACCTCCCACGTTTATGACAATTACATAGACCTTCTATTTGTTTTCAAAATTTTTAGAAACCTCCTTGATTTTTTCTTTTGGTAACAGATGTCCCCCTCTCAACAAAAGGTAAATTTATTTTCCATTTTACTCCTCTATACTATGCTGAAATTGTTGTATTTTATCTAT
>CAIGRB010150774.1:27326-51698 GCA_903798255.1 Fraxinus quadrangulata
TCAAATAATAGATCACTTTCCTTGTTGAGAGTATAATTGGTTCCTTATTTTTTTAATATGTTCCTTGTTATCAACAAACATAAACAACTCATATATAAACCGTTATTTAATGTAGAGGTATATTAGAAAAAATGTAAGAAAAATTTATATTTCCAATTATATTAATTACATATTTTTAATTTGTGTGAAAATGAAAGCAAACTTATCTTTATGGGACGGAGGCAGTATATAATTTTAAAAACTATAACAAGTCAAAATAAATAATTCCTTAGAATAATTTAATAGAGCTAATTGAAAATGCATAAAATATTTTCTATTGCTAGATTTAGCCAACATATTAAAATCTAGATTTTAATCTAAATCAAAGTCAACAATTAATCTTAATCACATATTTCATGGGAACCAAAACTTTTTAACCACACATTTCATCATCTTTTATCAAAATTTACAAAAAATCCAATTTTAATTGCCACCAAACAGGGGCTTAATAGCATTTTCTCTAATGCCAAAAATGCAATCTTTTTTTATGCGAAAGAATAATAATGAATTCAATCTCCATTCCCCCTTTTCATATTTTAAATCACCATGCACAGTGAAAAATAGTATAGATAGGATTTGTAACTTCTTTTGTGGTCGAGTTGATTTCTTATTTGGCCATCACAATTTCACAGGTTGAAGGATTATGTAAACTCATAAACCAGAACAGTGAAACACTAAAGTCAGTTGAATTTACCCATTGCAAGTTCTATCCAACTTTTATGGATGCAATTTGTGATTCACTACATGTGAAGGGCCATAAAACACATGGAATTGAACATTTCTCTATCAAGAGATCAAGCTTTCTACAGACTGATACATTCTTACCAGTTGGATTGACATCCATTTTGAAATCAGGAAGGTGTGCTCATATTCTCACTGTTTGCAGTTATCAAATTTAATGGCCCATATTCAAGTCAAATGCACGTGTTCATCAATACTATTTCATTGTATATCTTCTTTTCAGCTTTGCGTGCTATTCCATTCAACTACATCTGTTATCGCTGTTGATCAAATTATGCTATGTTTCGGATTATTTGTTTCAGCTGAATTCCTCTTCAAGATTTAACTGCAAAAGCTTCAGTAATATGCTGGTTTGGGCTCGGACTATTTTGATAAGTTTTTTCATATGAAGTCACACAGAATTAATCTTGGTGTGCCTTTAAAGAAGCAAGGAATTATTTTTTGCCTATATGGAGTCCTGGTGGTAGTTTTATTTTGATTCATTTATCTAGTCTGTTTCCTTTTTCTTTTGGTGGGATGAGGGGCAATGGCATGTCAGATATGTTGGATCAAATTGAAAGGAGTTTACTTTGCCATGTAATATGATTCCATTTGTCAATTTTCAGGTCAATGTTGCACTTTTTGATTAGGGTAACATACGTATAAACATGATCATGTATTTGAGGAATTATCAAGCAAGGGTCTAGTCATAACGTTTTTCTTTATTTCTGCTGCAAGTATTTGGTTCAATGGGTTTATCATTGTTTGCCTTGCCTTTTCTAGCTGCCTAATCATTTACTCAGAAAATTACAGATTTTTATCTAAAGGTAATTAAACTCGGTTTAATTTCTTTATATTTCCCTGAGTGGTGATTTTGTTATTTGAAATTTGGTGTTATTGACCAATTTTTAATAGCGTGCATTACATCAAATGAAATTTTAGGTTCCTGACGCAGTTGATGTACACTGCTTTTCTGGAAAAAAGTTCAAATGATTTGGTCTTGTAATTAAAAGTGTAACCTAATGAGAACTCTAGTGCCGGATACATCCTTACGTTTGTCAGGATCTAATTGTTTATTTCATTGATGTTAGGTCCTTGTATTCATTAAGCTTATGTGACAACCAGCTGCAGACAGTTTTTGCAAAAAATGTTTTTAATACCCTCCTTGATACATCGGCTAGTATATCCAATCTGGACCTTTCAGAAAATAATGTAAGTTGGAGGGACTTTGATAATACTTAATGTCGCCTTTATTTGAAACACTGGATCAATGTAAAATATATTTTGATATTATTGCAGATTTCAGGTTGGCTTTCTCATTTTAAATGGGGATCTGGAAATCGACCTTTTGGAATAGGCAAGTCATTGCAATCATTATGCTTGCTTAATTTAAGGTATTTACTCTTTATGTGCAGTGTCATATGTGAATATTTCTCACTTCTCAGGCTTCTCCAAGTTATATTACAATTCTTTCAAGATCCGCTGCCATGAAAATCTGCATAGAATTTGTAAATTTTATCTACTTCAATTCTTTATAGATATTTATGTGTCATTCTCCGTAGTTACAATTTTATAAATTAGTATGCACATCCTTGTATGTTTTCTAAAATTTGGATGAAGAGCGAAATTTTTTATTAACAATGAGAATAAAATTATTGAAGAATTTAAGTGAGCATCATCTAGATTTGATATAGGTTCACTTAATTGAAGAAGATAGCTGGATAATGGTTGCTTTTTTTTGATGTGCTAAATGATAATACAATGCAGTTATTAGCCAACAGTAGTAAGGACAGACCAGGAGTCGATATACAGTGAAGATTGAAAAGTGGTTTTTAAGTTATATTGGATTCGAAATCCGAACTCGTATATACACTTCATCTTACATTTTTACATGACCCCTTAAATCTGTCTCTCTATTTTTTACACCTGGCCTGCATGTGCAAATAGCAATACTCCAATGATATATTAGAAATTGGGTTTTTTTGTCCTCATTTCATATCCATGGAGATCCGGTGAGTGATGATAGTAAAGGGGAGTGAGTCAAAGGAATATATGTGGGGACTATAAACATCTTTATGTTTACTTATTTCTTCCATTTATCCTTTGGCTTTAAAGTCTTCAAATGTTGGATGATTAACATATCTCTTTAAAACCACTCGGTTCCTAAACATAATATTCCTGCTAACAGATCTTCATATTCTTGACAAAAAAATAAAAAGCCATATCTGCATATAGTGATGCTTACTATATGAGTTTACTGGCCATTGCCAAACAGCAGTGAGGGTATTTTATCTGAAGTTACATGTGCATTAAATTTTTTTGGTTCATGTTTCAGGAACAATAATTTACAAAAAGATGATGCAGACTGTCTCAAATGTGCTCTGGTTCACATGCCTAATTTGCAGAATCTTGATTTAAGTGATAATCCTATCGAGGATGATGGAATCAAGTAAGTTAGGTTTCTCTTATTACATCCACTCTTTGACCTGATATGATCTCCTTAGAGGCTTGCTAATATTTTATAGGGTTTGGATGTAGTTGTTTAGCATGGAAATCTTGTATCTGGAGTCTGGCATTGTTCTAAATTCTAATAAAATGTTTTCTCATCAATAATAATATTTAGGAGTCTGATCCCCTACTTTGTTGAGATGTCTGGGAGACCTTTGCCCTTTTCTGATTTGAAGCTTGAGAATTGTGAACTTACTTGTGATGGAATGAGCCAGCTCTTAGAAGTCCTTTCGACTATGAAGACACCACTAAATTTGCTTTCAGTTGGAGACAATGGCCTTGGCAGGTAACTCACAGTAAGAAATTGTACTCGTAAGATTTACTGATAATTCCACAGGTTCATCCATCTAAATGATAGATTTCTTCCAGCAAGATGGGAAGACCAATTGGAAAATTTATGTGCACGGGAATTCGTGCCCTTGATATTCAAGACATTGGACTTCATTCATCTGGTTTTCTGGAAGCACTTGAAGAAATAAAAACGGAAATGCAGCTTGTCTACATTAATATAAGGTTCATTTGAATCAAGACTTACGTAACTGCATCTATATGTTCATATGTTGGATAGATTAATAACTTGATGAACTTTGTACAGCAAAAACCGAGGTGGGATTGAAAGTGCGAAGTTTGTGTCGAAGCTCATCTGTCATGCCAAAGAACTTGTTGCAATTGATGCGCAACATAACTTTATGCCTATGGAATCCTTGTCGGTGATATCGTCTAGCTTGAAAGTCACAAAAGGTGCAGGTCCCTAGCACAAATTTCTTGATATTTCTTAAATAGAATTCCTGATGAGCTTGAATATGAGTGCTTATAGAAAATAAGTTACAAGTAGACTGTAAATATTTAAATTCAAATCATTCTTCCTTGTTCATATAATTATTATTTTAAATACTTGCTTCTATAGGAAAACTAGAGCATCTGGACTTGACAGGAAATTCTTTTGGGGAACAACATGCCGATGCATCTGTGTTGTCTGAATTTCGAGTCAATGGTAAATTTGTTGTCAAAATTTCATCATCACCTGCTCCAAATGCACCTTATGATGATGATCCTTAGTTGCTCCATTGGTATGTGCATCCATGGTTGTAGTATTACACAGAAGGCTGCAATAAGAAAGCTTCTTAGTTCTGTCCAGTCCGGTTTGATTTTTAACCGATCACTTTTGTTTTTCGAGTTAATCTTATCCAATGTATCATGTCGAGTGTTGTTTGATTTAACTTATCAAACCTGTTGTCTTAAATAGCCAAGTTGTAAAGGTCGACTATTTTTATTAATATACTGAATTTTCAATCCTATTAGTGGAGAGAGACCCAAAACTGAAGTGAAAGTAGACAGCTAGATTGCTTCCTTTCCTTTTTCTATATGCTCAAAAGTGATGGATGGGTGGGTGGATTGGCTTTGTCATTAACTTATCTTTTTTGTGATGACTCTTAAACTAATTTTGTAAACATAAATTCATTTGTTTATTTTATCTTCAAATTGCACCTAAATGTTTAGGTGAGTTCCCTTTAAAATGCTGTCTCTCGTCTTAAGGACCCGTTTTAGAATAGTAGATGGATAGAGAATTTGTGATTAAAAAATAAGAAAATTTTTTGGGTTTGCGTGTAATATTATTTTATTAAAGAATGTATGATTGAAAAGAAGAGAGAAAAATGAAATTTGGATCTAACGTGTATCAAACAAGGGCTAATGAGCTACTACTTCTCATCCTTTAAGCAAGCATAAAGCCAATTATAGTAGTTAATGTTATTGTATAGTTTAATATAGTATAATACGTTTAATTTATTAAATTAAAAAACACTAAACAGTATTCTCTCTCTTGTTGATTACTTATTTTGAACATTCTTCAAATGTTGATTTTGTTAAGAAAGAACAATGAAAAATAAGCATCAATAAATCTTATCCTATGCAAATTTAAGTAGTAAAATTTTAGCATCAAATCACGCAAGTCTACAAGATTATCTTTACAATTTAATGTTCGAATATTTAAAGCTTATAAGGGACTCAAATTGACGCCTTCAAACCAAGTTTCTAAAGGTTGAACTCCAATCTTGAGGGTCTTCCACCGCCCCCCGCCTTCAAACCAAGTTTCTAATTTGTGAGTTGGGTTGAAAACTGCATAATTTGATTAAGATTGCTTAAAAGATACATAAACATGGAATTTGGTTAATATCCTCTCCTCCCCTCTCAATTGGAAACGAGAAAGTAAGAAACTTTTATTTGAGATACCCATTAATATAAATCTCTCTCTCTCTCTCTCTCTCTCTCTCTCTCTCTCTCTCTCCCCTCAATTAGGGTCGAAGAAAAAAAAAATTAACTTTATTCGGAAGCAATTTTGCCAACTTTCCAACCCCTTTCGTCTTTGCTCTCATAAGTAATTTTGAAAGTAAGTTTTGCAATGATGTAAATTTTACTTACTGGCATACTCATGTCTCCAAAAAGTAACATAAAAATTATGTTGCAGCAGAAAAAAGAAATTACTCTTTAATCGTTTACTTCTATAAAACTGAGCTATTGACATTTAGGGTTGTATATTGATCGAATATGGATCAGATTTGTCTATAATCAATCCGATCCGATAATATAACGAATATTTGATTGTTAAATTAATATATGTTTTACTATGTTATCAGATATTCGATCTGATAATCCGATTCAAAATTAAAGAAGTTAGGAAAAAAATCAATGTTGGAATCAATTTTTTTTTTTTTGTTTCCAATTTTTCCAATTCTTAAACGGGTTTAATAATAATTTATCTATTTTTTTATGTTTTGAATTTAACGACTTTTTTATTCTAAATTTATTTATTTTCTCATTTAATTACTTTACTGACAAATAACATGCCATAAAAATATTTTACTGATTCAATTATTTAAAACAAATTGGATCGGATTGACCTATATCCATATTTGATCCATTTAATTAACGGATTCGGATATTGATCGGGTTATCGAACTGAGACCCTAAATCAATCTCCCATTAATTTTATCGGATTCAGATCAAAATCCATTCCATTAATAGCTCTATTGACATCTAAAAATATATTTTAGCTAAATTTAAATATACCATTTAAATTATATTGAATATTTTAGTTATTAATATCTAAAAAATATATATGAATGAAGAAAGACGAAGCATACAATAAAATAAAGAGTTAAAAAAAAAAATTGAGCTATATAAAATTTTCTACAAAGATGCTCTAGCTTAAGCATAGCAATACAAACTTTTAAGAAAGAATTGAGTTGGTGTGCCAGGGAGGGTATGACTCTCACTAACGTCACACCCTCCCTGACAGACCACACACATCGGGGGGAGAGAAGCATTTTTTTCATTTTTTATTTTACGTCGATCCCACGTCGATTTCACACCTCATGTAAGGTTAGGTTACACAGGTGGACAAAATGTTTCTAGCATACCAGCTTTATTCTTTAAGAAAATATTTTATTTAATTTCCATCTCGAATAAATAGAAAAAATTTGTTAACTCATCCAACATTTTCAATATTTAGTGCAATAAAAAATTAATTTCTACAATAATTTTCAATTTTAATTGCCAATAAAAGGATATTACCAATAACTCCTTTCTCTATACGTTTTTCATTGCTTCTCCAAACCAAAAAATAAAAAAATAAACAAATGAACGGTAATTCGCAGTAAATTTTTTTTTTTTTGCTAACTGCACCTCAGACTGTGCAAAATTAATTTATCCTCTCCTCCGTCGATCTAGCAAAACCATCTCTCTGTCTCTCGCTCTCTCTCTCTCTCTCTCTCTCTCTCACACACACACACACACACACATTTCCCACTCTCACAGATCTGACAGCCACCACCGCCAGATCGGAAGTTTCGTACCTCCGTCGCGGTCCCAATGGAGGAGGCCTTAGAGTTGGCGCGTGCTAAGGACACTAAGGAGAGAATGGCGGGCGTAGAGAGACTCCACCAACTTCTCGAAGCTTCTCGAAAAAGTCTGTCGTCATCGGAGGTGACGTCGCTCGTCGATGTGTGCCTGGATCTCTTGAGAGATAACAACTTTCGGGTGTCGCAGGGCGCCTTGCAGGCACTGGCTTCGGCCGCTGTGTTGTCCGGGGAACACTTGAAGCTCCATTTCAATGCGTTGGTCCCCGCTGTTGTCGAGAGGTTGGGCGATGCAAAACAGCCTGTGAGGGATGCTGCCAGACGGCTCTTACTTACTCTCATGGAGGTACAATGATTGCTAATGAACTTACCCTCCCACATACAGACTTACTGAGTACCCCCACTCTATTCGTTGATCTTTCTTTTATTGATCACAATTATTTTTAGTGTGGTTATAAGTTTTTTGTTTAATATTAACTGGATTTTGATGGCGGTATGAAATTGTGGTCGGTGAAGTTAGAAAATTGGTGATACTGATACCAGTTAGATGTCTGTTGCTGAATTTAACTTTGTTGTTTATGGAATAAAGGAAACAGTTTAAGATGATAGTGTATGATATGAACTTGGTATGTTAAAGTTTGAATGATTCAGGTTTTCGTGATGAAGTTCTAATTACAATTTGTATATATTGTAGAAACTTGAATTGGAATTACTGATTTTGAGTAGTTTGAGGTGACTTTGGGTCTTGTTTTATGGAAAAAAAAAAATTAAAAGAAATTTGTTTTGAATATTAGGAGCTACTATGATGAAATTGCACTAGTTTTGCTAGCTAGTAGCAAGCATTTAAGATTTGGAAATTTTAGATAAACCATTTTGTATTGAATTTGGTTTCATTATCGCTATCATTATCTTCCTGTCAGCCACAGACTTGCTATTTTAATTGAGTTATAAAAGATGTCCGTTTACATTTCAACCATTGGATTTCAAACTACCACAAGGACTTGCATAGCTATGCACATCGAGTTATAAAATATGTCCATTTGCATTTCAACCATAGGATTTCAAACTGCACAATGACAAAACAATCTGTAATTTCCTGCACAGATTTGAAAGTGCATATCTGTATCTTTAGCATAAAACTATTATTTACTCTTCCTTGTAATGGAATACTTCTGCTTCTTTTCTGTCCAAAAATAACGTCTACGATTAACGTTCTCTTTTCTAAAATCATTTTTCACTTTTCAAACATTTTCTTACTGACGTGAGTTAAGAATTTTGGACATTAGTTTTGAGGATCAAGCATTATTTTTCGGTTCCCACTTAAATCATTATGCCAATTCAGAGTACTACCTTAAAATTGTGGACAAAGGGGACACAGTACTAGACATTGGCCCAGAAATGAACTTATCATAAGCTTCGGTTTCCTATCTCTGGATACTTCCTAAATGCATAGAAGTATTCCAACTTGAGTCTCCAGCTACTTATTAATATAATAATAAGCCACATTGAGTAACTCTTTGATTGGCTCATGCAACATTAGAAGAGCAATTTCACACTAGTTTTCTACCCTCTTGCGATGCCGCTTCATGAAGTGATCTATCAATATCAGCTTGATGGCGGACTCATCGGTACCAATATTCCTCAACATCCCTTTTAGCAAGGGCTTGCGGAAGTGTCCTTGTATCGCTCTATAGGTTGGAACCTGAACCCTATGATGATTGAGTACCCTCTGTAGGTGTCTCAAATGAAGGAGGGCTGACATGTGTAGGCTCGGGGATACTTCAGTAGTAGGGGGAATGATGTCAATAAGTATAGGATGAATAGGTGGAGGTACCTCAATGGGAGCCACTGGAGATGGCTCAGTAACCGTAGGAGTCTATGATGGTGCCTCTGTAGGAGTTAGAGGAGGTACTGGAATAGATGCTGGAGGTGCTAGCGATGACCCTGGCACTGATGTAACAATAGGTGTGATTGTAGTCACTGACAGTACTGCAAATGAAGTGGTGGGGAACAAATGAGGAACATCGGAAACAATTACCTATTCGTCAAAAATTCCCAGTCTTGGTTTCGGTTTTTCGAGATGTCTCCTCAATAACCACCTTATCCTTACCCTTTCCAGCCCGACTAGTAGTAGTCCAGTAGGTAGAGTAGGCTGTTAGGGAGGGTCAACAGGCCTCTTCTCATACACAATTGCTTGCCAAAAACTGCAGTCCACACCTTTACATGGAATGCTAGAGTTTCTCCTATTGTTAGATATGCTGTTTATATGCAAATGTCTTATTCTTAATTTTCTTTATGTGGAATGCTGATAGCACTCAATTGCGTGTTATTAAGGGTATATCATACCTGCTTGTGAGAAATGGTTAATCGAGGATTAATCTTATACTGCTCATATCAGAATTTTGCCTCCTGCCTTCCTGTTTTATAATTGTAAATCTATAACAAGAAGGAAGTGCTGGAACTGGAACTGCTGTGATATCTGTACTGAGGTCTAGGATACATATCTTTCCAATTGTAGGGGTCACAATGTTTTCATGTGTGTTGCAACAACTGAAGGCAGAAAGTTTAGTTTTGTTTCTTTCAAACTCTTCTGTTGATATTTCATACGAGGAAGTGTATATTATCTTGCCGTAGATTATTGGTCTTGTGATTCTAAAAGCCTCCTTGTCAACAATTCGCTCAATCTACATTCTACATTGAGTTAAGACCTTTCCTTGGCATGGGATGTGTGACTAATCTTTCACATTTACTGAGCAAAGCATGGTTAATTTTTTCTACAGGTTTCTTTACCGACAATCATTGTTGAAAGGGCAGGATCTTATGCTTGGGGACACAAAAGCTGGAGAGTTCGAGAAGAATTTGCACGGACTGTTACATCAGCAGTTGGTCTCTTTTCATCGACAGAACTACCTCTTCAACGTGTTATTCTTCCACCAGTATGTTGATTTTATATATTTTTTAGGACGTGCCAACATATGTTATTGCTATACTCGAACTTAAGAGAAGACTGGATTTCATAGCCTTATATTTTTATTCTTGGGTGTCAGATTTTGCAGATGTTGCATGATCCTAATCCTGGTGTGAGGGAGGCTGCTATTTCATGTATTGAGGTTAGTATCATGATTAAGTATTAACATGTTTTCTTGCCATAGTAATAGCAGTTGAATTGACAATAGATGTTTTCTTTATACTAATTACTTGAACACCTGTAAGGTCTGGTCATTATGTTCACTCTGTCTCTCTCTCTCTCTCTCAAATGCACAAACAACAAGAGAACCTCTACTTCCGTCTCATTAAGCTCTTAGTGGGGGGACAATTTATTTATTAAATTATCAGTATCACATTCCCTCACATATAGGCTGTTCGTTTTTATTGTCTAAGGTTTTTAATGTGTGCACTATTTTTTAATAAATTGAGAAACTAATATCATTCTTGGCTTCAATACCATGTTAAACACCATCTAAAGGTTAGGTGTTAGAGAGGGGACAATTTCATTTATTTAAATTGTCTTCTACATGGCTCTCACACATAGGATGAGATCATTGTTTTAGCTAAGTTCTATTGTGTGCTTAATTGTTAATAAATGAGTGGTGGAGGACTTGAACCCAATATATTTGCTGGTTCTAATACCATGTTGAACTACCTCATCTAAAATATTAAGCCATTAGAGAACGAACACTTTCATTTGTTTAAATTGTATTCAACATAGAGAAATAGGTTCGTTATCATTTTTGATGCACTGTCTTTCCACACATTTGATATTATATCATTGTATACTTCAACGATCTTTAATTCAAAAACAAGAAACACGAAACTAATGTTACTAGCTTGGAAGCTTCGTAGTTTGAGAGACCACATGTATATCATTTAATATTGCCTTCAAAAGTACCCCATTGCTTTTTGTAATTAAATTAACTCTAGTGTTGTAAGTTGGTTTTGTCAAAGCTAAATTGGAATTCAGTCTCAGGGTTATGATGCTTGATCTAGATACAACTTCTAAATAAGAGCCAAGATGTTGGATGATACTGTGAAAGTACTAGTACTCATCTAGTACAACACCTTAGCACATATGACATATCCTCTGTTAATCTGAATAAACAAATCATATATCATTTGTTTGGTTTGTATTTCTCTGAAGTGATGTTATATCTTATCTTTTTGACTTGAAACATAATTTCAGTTGTTATAGAAGCATAACTTCAACTGTTAAGAGACAAGAATCCTCTAATCTTCAAAGAAATAAAGTCGAGTTGAGAATATGATACATTTTTTTTTCCAACTATGGATAGTTAAAGAGAAACCCTTAAAACTCTTTACTCGTATAAAATTTAGATTTGTCTCACAACTCAGAATAGTTCTTGCACTTTGTTTCAAGTATCCTATTTTTTCTTTCTATCCATATCCCCATAAATAGCTGAAACTGTCGATTTCGACATGATCGTACATTCATACTATGTTACTTGACAAAGCCATTTATTTTTCCAATGAGGAATAACCTGCTTGGAAAGACTAAAAGTGAAACCAAGTTCCTGAAGGATTTCACAACTTAACCCCTCTCATGACATTGCAATGTGAAAATATGTGATTCCTACTTTCTGAATCCTTTCTACACATCATGCACCTCAAAGGGGAGAGGGAGAAATAAGGGCATTTCTTTTGAATCGCATTACTGTTATCAATTTTCCTATGAGATACCAGCAATAGAAACCATCAAGGGGAGAGAGTGAAATAAGGGCATTTCTTTTGATTTTTACTATTATCAATTTTTCTATGAGATACCAGCCATAGAAGCACTTCTATTTTTTTAAGGATGCAAGGTTTTTAAGTGAACTTAAATGGGGCAGAGATGGGATAGCTTGGCAAATCAACTAAAGTATTGAACAATAATTTGCACGAGAAGGATTGTGAGGGCTCTAACTTCCACAACCTTTTGACATTTCTAAAAGGTGTTAGGTAAACTTTCTGAAGAACATTCAGTTGGAAGAAAATTACAAAAAGTTTTATGCCCATTTTCCGAAGTCATTTGCCATTATTTGTAGATGGTACATTGCTGGTATTGTCTAGAGAAATGCCAATTGCAAGCTGCACATGTCCATGTTAGTATATTTCACGCACAATAAATTTGACAGCATTTGAAAGAGTATAATCTTCTAAGAAGATAAAGACTATGCATTTACTTAATCTCGTGGACGCTTGAGTGCTGTCAAAGGACAAAATGTGCACGAGATGAATGTTCACTAAATAAGGAGGGAATTTTAGTTCTAGAGACGTTTCTTGTCTTTACCTTTTAGCAAGCACGAGATCTGTGTTGGAAAAAGTAGTTTATTCTTTATATAATTAAGAACCTGCTTAAATTATGGTTGACTTTCCCTGGTTCACATTCTTTCTGCATAAAGGTTATTTCAGTGGAGTGATCCTGTAGTAATTCATACAAATTTGGTCAAGTGAGAGGAACTCTCAAAATTCGTAGGTTTGGATCAGTTGTCAGCTTGGAGCAACTTTTGCATATAAGTAGATATAGTTTTTTGTCTGCAATTAACGTTCCATGGACTTCTTATTCTGAGAATCTTGGAGCTATTTATTCTCATTTTTTGTTCCCATCTGCGTATATGCTGCTTCTGAAGTGCTTAAGAATTGCTCCTTGGTGAATTGGCACATCATCAGGAACTTAAGAATTGCTTCACCTTGTATTTGTCTGACAATCTTGTTTTTCCTTGTTTCCTTTTCCCCAGGAGATGTATATTGAGGCTGGGCCCCAGTTCCGTGAGGAACTGCAGCGACATCATCTTCCCACTTCAATGGTAATATTGGGATTAGAGATGATATTAATTCTAAATTTAAGTACGCATTATACGTGCCGGACTGAGTTTTTGATTTATTCTTGTTTTATACATGCCTTCTCCCATTTAATATGTAGTTACAGATGTTAGTACTAGTTTGAACAATTCAAGTGCTTCCCGATTCGCATGTGGGAGACTGAGTTTTTGATTTATCAATTTAGTATTATTCATTCATTCATTCATTCATTCAGTTCATGTGTAATGTGTTAAGAGAACTTTAACTTTGCTGAAGGCTTATTACTCAATAGTTTTTTGATATGATGATGCTATGCAGTTAAGAGATATCAATGCCAGGCTGGAGAAAATTGAGCCAAAAGTTCGCTCGTCAGAGGCAATTGTGAGCAATTATGCTGCCAGCGAGACTAAGCCTACAAGTCTTAATCCAAAAAAGAGCAGTCCTAAGGCCAAAAGCTCCACACGTGAGGTATCTCTCTTCGGAGGTCAGTACTTGTGCTGGATACTACAGATATTTTAACAAAATCCATTTGAGGATAGCCTTAGTTAAGATCCTAATCTGACCAGTTAACCATTTTAGCATATACGGACTGTCCCATATCCTGCAGCTCATTTTCCTCCATTCAATGAGTTGTGTGTTGCGAAAAATATAAAAAAATAATCTTTTAGTGGTGAGGTTGTTTATTTAAGTAGCATTTTACTTGTGACATAATGCAAAATAAGTACTCCCCAAGTTTAGACTTGATTGATTAGGCCGATGTTCTGGAATTGTGTATTTAAAACTTCTTGTGTTCTTTCGACTGGGAGCAGGAGACAGTGATATAACAGATAAAGCTGTTGAGCCGATTAAAGTGTATTCAGAGAAGGAGCTTATCAGGGAGTTTGAAAAGATTGCTTCCACCCTTGTTCCCGATAAAGATTGGCCTATCCGTATTGCGGCCATGCAGAGAGTGGAAGGCCTTGTTATTGGAGGTCTGTAATCCACCTGACTACACAACTAACAGCCTCTTTGTTCTCTTCTGTGAACATGATGTGCTAATTGCTTTCATCTCTCATTATTTAAATTTTTTATGTCATGATATTGCAATGAACTGTATATTATTGTTGGGTTCTGTAGGTAAATTGTTCCTATAACCATAAATAAAATGAGCTGAATATATAGATTGGACAGATGAGGGGCAGAAAAAATTCTGATGAATATACATATTGGGCATTTAAGCACACAACAATACACACTCTCCTCCCTTGCCCTCCCAAAATCCAAAAATGGAAAACAAATGAAGTCATGGAGTAAGACACTAGCATAGTCAATACTGCTCTGTAATGACAGGCAAAAAGTCCGATTTGAAGTTTTAGTACTAAAAGTTGAAACTTTGACATCAAACAGTGGTTTTGGTTGCTTGGAAGTTTTTGGATAAACGCTTTAACGGCCTTGAGAAGTGATTAGTATGTATTATAATTGTTAAACGGTGCTCTCAAGACCCAAATTATTGAAAATGTCATGTGAGCCTGCATTCATTTTGTCTGTTTCCAAAATTCTAGGACTTCAATAAGATTATCTAATGGTTTATGTCAACTAGAAAAGGGCCCAGTTTCTTGTACTGTGGTAAATTCTGACATGTATGTGGATCCTATTCTTGTGATAGGAGTGTGAATATATGAGTCATTTCCAATTCCATCTTATCAGGTGCGGTTGATTATCCCTGTTTCCGTGGACTTCTTAAGCAACTGGTTGGTCCATTGAGCACCCAACTATCAGATCGGAGATCTAGCATAGTGAAGCAGGTATTTAACATAAGTTTGCTCACAACGGTAGCTTTTTTCTGCCTTTTTCTTTTGAAAGTTGCATAACCTTGTGATACATTTGCGAGAGAGCTAGGAGTTATTTTTTAATATATGTTATGACTATTAAAATGTTTATCTTTACAGTCTCCAATTGCACTGGTTACTTCACTTCCTGGTGAATTCTCTTCTTAAGGCCCCTGTTTGAGCCCCACTCTCTAAAAACGCATGGCTCGCTTGGTCTTTGTTTCAATTTTCAGTTTTCTGGTTTGAAGACATTTTTTCAGATATTTAAAAAGGGGCTTGGTTTGTCATTTCGAAAAATTGTTTCTCAAAACAGAAAATTAGAAACTCGTTTGATTTGAAATTTTGAGAAATTATTTTTATGAAATCTTATTATTCAGTACAATATAAGAATTTTATGTTAATATATTATCAAGTAATATATATAATTGAGTTGGCAAACATAGGAATAAAAAATAAAAATTAATAATGTGAACTAAGAATTTTTATCTTTGTTAATTTTAATAATTTTTTAAGAATTTTCATTTAAATAACCAATAAAAGTCTGGATTATTTTTATTTTCTACAATTCTTATTTTACTAGATTTATTTAGAATTTTATTTTTTCATAATTTTTATTTTAATAGAAAGTTTAGATTTTTCTTTCAAATTTTTTCTTTTTATTTTTTAGATTTCTTTTTATTTTTAGAATTTCATTATTATTATTTTTAATTTTAATTTGTAGAATTTTATGTAAATAAAATTTTATTTTTTATGTTTCGAGTGTTTTCAGAGTTTTTCATTGAAAACACTCAAAACATCAAAAATGATTTTTGAGTTTATGTTACAAGTTTGACATTGTTTTCGAAAATGCATTTTTGAAAATATTAGACCAATCAAGTTTTGGATGTTTTGCAAAATTGAAAACAGCAAACCAAGCACACCCTCATTTTTTCTCAAACTCAATTTCAATCACATTCTCCCAATCTATTAATTTTGCACGCAAACTCAAAAAATTTCATACTTTTTAACCATACGTTTTCCAAAAAAACATTCACTGGTAAAAATTTATTTTTCCAAAAAATGGGGCTCAAACAGAGCCTAAATGTTAATAGAGTGTGTTCAAACGCATTTTTTACCCTCAAGCGTTCTGGTGTTTGCTAGTTTCTGGACATTCTGTAATCACTCTCAGCTTCGACATTTTATTCTTCGGGCAATATTAGTTTGTTTAGGTTACATATATTTATTATTGCATTTTTATAAATTGAAGATAATTGTTCTCACTATTTTATATCTAAGTAGTTGCTGAAATAATATTTATGATGTTGTTACTTGTTCATTTTGTTAGGCCTGCCATTTGTTGTGCTTCTTATCAAAAGAGCTCTTGGGAGACTTCGAGTCTTGCGCTGAGATGTTTATTCCAGTGAGAATAGTTTCCTTATCTAATTACTAATCTTTATTTTACCTGTTTCTCACATCGTGCTTTTAAATTTAGGTCCTTTTCAAGCTTGTTGTGATAACAGTACTTGTAATTGCAGAATCTGCAGATAACTGCATAAAAACGGTAATGCTTATGTCTTGCTTGGTTAGCTCATTTTTTTCTCCATTTTATACATCCTCCAATCATAAATTTGATTTTCAGATGTTACGCAATTGCAAAGTTTCCCGTGCACTTCCTCGCATAGTTGACAGTGCGAAGAATGACCGTGGTGCTGTACTTCGTGCAAGGTGACTCCTTTCGCATACAAGTAACCAGGCCTACAGGCTATACACTCTTTTAATTAACATATTTTACTTTCCTTTTTCCTGCATCAGGTGTTGTGAGTACGCACTTTTGATACTTGAGTATTGGGCTGATGCTCCTGAAATACAGCGATCTGCTGACCTTTATGAAGACCTTATTAGATGTTGTGTTGCAGATGCAATGAGCGAGGTACATATTGTTTATACATGGAATCCTCTTTGTTTTTCTTGGGTAGCAGTTGACTTTGTATATAACAATTTTCCTATTCGTAAAGAAGATAATGGGCCAGATTTTTTTTTCATTGAATATACACATTTTGTAGTTTCTTTCTTTCCCTTTAATAAGTAGCAGTGTCCATCACTTGACCCATCGAGCTCAACAGGTACGATCTTCTGCAAGGACTTGTTATAGGATGTTCGCAAAGACCTGGCCTGAGCGTTCTCGACGCTTGTTTTTGTCCTTTGATCTTGTTGTTCAAAGGGTACATGCTTTCCTATCTTAGGCTTTCATTGTGCACCTCAATAACTGTTGAAACTTTGAACTAAGGTGGCAATATTTACACAGGTAATAAACGATGAGGATGGAGGTATGCATAGAAGACATGCTTCTCCTTCTCTTCGTGAGAGGAATTCACAAACATCGCTTGCATCTCAAAAGTCTGCACCTTCAAATATATCAGGTTATGGGACTTCTGCTATAGTTGCAATGGACAGAAGTGCAAGTTTATCGTCAGGGACATCTCTTTCCGCTGGACTACTTTTATCACAAGCAAAGTCTGTAGGTAAACCCACGGAGCGTAGTCTGGAAAGTGTGCTGCATGCAAGCAAACAAAAGGTCACTGCTATAGAAAGTATGCTGAGAGGTTTGGACATATCTGACAAAAGCCGATCCTCCAGTTTGGACCTGGGTAGTTATTTCCTTTTCTGATAAATTCTTCCATGACGATTGCTCTTCCTCAGCTTTCATAGTAATTGTTAGATTCCATTTTTGATATATTGTCTTCAAACTGGCTGAAACTCTTCATCTCGAATCTTTGGTGAACGATTAACTTTTCTTATTGACCCTAGTGCAGGAGTTGAGCCACCATCATCCCGTGATCCACCATTTCCTCTTGCTGTTCCAGCCTCGAACACACTTACAAATTCTTTAGTAGCGGATCCTATGTCTGGAATATCTAAAGGTGATAATCGCAATAGAGGCTTGATTTTGTCTGACATCATCACTCAGATTCAGACATCTAAAGATTTAGGTAAATTATCATCTCATGGTAATGTTGGGAGCCAACCTCTATCAGCACATTCTTCCTACTCAACCAAGAGAGCTTCTGAAAAGCTACAGGAAAGAGGTTTGATTGAAGGAAATGCTGATGTTAGGGAGGCAAGGCGATATATGAACTCCCATGTTGATAGGCAATACTTTGACACACCTTATAAAGATGCTAATTACAGGGATTCCCAGAATGGCATACCAAATTTTCAACGACCACTGCTAAGAAAGAATGCTGCTGGGCGAATGTCTGCAAGCAGGAGAAGGAGCTTTGATGACAGTCAGTTCTCACTGGGAGACGTATCTAGTTATGAAGATGTACCAGCTTCTCTTAATGATGCACTGAGTGAGGGGCTCAATTCTAGTTCAGATTGGAGTGCCCGTGTTGCTGCATTTAATTACGTGCGGTCTATGCTTCAGCAAGGCCCGAGAGGTGTTCAAGAAATTATACAGAGTTTTGAGAAGGTCATGAAATTGTTTTTCCAGCATTTGGATGATCCCCATCATAAAGTTGCACAAGCAGCTCTTTCAACTCTTGCCGATCTGATCCCACCATGCAGAAAGCCCTTTGAAAGTTACATCGAGAGGATCATGCCCCATGTATTCTCTCGGTTAATTGATCCCAAGGAATTAGTAAGGCAACCTTGCTCGACTACATTGGATGTTGTTAGCAAAACATATGGTACAGATTCTCTTCTACCTGCTTTGCTCCGATCATTGGATGAACAGCGTTCTCCTAAGGCAAAATTAGCAGTTATTGAGTTTGCAATTGGTTCATTTAACAAGCATGCATCAAATTC
Source organism: Fraxinus quadrangulata (assembly GCA_903798255.1). Taxonomy (NCBI): domain Eukaryota; kingdom Viridiplantae; phylum Streptophyta; class Magnoliopsida; order Lamiales; family Oleaceae; genus Fraxinus; species Fraxinus quadrangulata. The sequence continues at coordinate 45,841 of CAIGRB010150774.1, forward strand.
TGAAGGGTGTGCTAACAGTGGTATCTTGAAGTTGTGGCTTGCCAAGTTGACACCATTGGTCCATGATAAAAATACAAAACTAAAGGAAGCTGCCATAACGTGTATAATATCTGTTTATACCCATTTTGACTCCATAGCTGTATTGAACTTTATTCTTAGCTTATCTGTTGAAGAACAAAATTTATTGAGACGAGCCCTCAAGCAATATACTCCCCGTATCGAAGTAGACCTGATGAACTTTCTGCAGAACAAGAAAGAGAAACGTGGTAAGTCGTCATATGATATGGTTGATGTGGTTGGAACATCTTCTGAAGAGGGTTATATTGGAGCATCAAAGAAGAGCCAGTTATTTGGAAGGTATTCTGCTGGTTCTGTTGATAGTGATGGTGGTAGGAAGTGGACTAATCTTACTGGTTCTGTTGATAGTGATGGTGGTAGGAAGTGGAGTTCTCTTAAAGATGCATCCCATATTACAGGCTCTATTGGTCACTTAAAATCTGATGAAGCTCAGGAGCATTTAAATCCTAATCTAGAGACCAGTTCTAACCCTGATATATGTACGTCTGATTCTAAGAATCTGAAATACGCAAGTAATGTCATAACTGATAAGATTGGATATTGGGCTAGTGGGTTAGAAAGTATGGATAGCCCTGCAAATGCTGAAGTTTCAACAACACCACATTTGGACATAAATGAATTTGTTGGATCTGATCATCAACAGACCATTGCAGACTTTGGGGTTGAGAATGAACTTTCATCTGAACTGGCACCTAATCATTTGAAACTTTCTGCTTTGAACATAAACTTTGAACCAGAAGAAGGGCTAAGCATTCCGCAGATTCTTCATTTGGTGAGTTTTGTGCTCTATGTTCATTGTTTAAATGATCTCATTTTCGAAGTGTCATTCTACTCACCTTATCATTTCTACACCTAAGTTTCATTTCTTAATTTTATTTGTTTGAAGAACAATTTAAGTATGCTTTTCTCTTTCTCTGCCATTTTCCCTCTCCTACTTTTGGGTAGATTTGCAATGGGAATGGTGAAAGCCCTGCAGCAAATAAGCGTGATGCACTTCAGCAGCTAGTTGAGGCTTCAGTGTCTAATGATAAATCTATTTGGAGCAAGGTATGTTTGGTTCTCATATCTGGATTTTTTTTATTTATTATTTTTTTATCCGTGTGGTAATGGAATTATAAGTAACCACATGTCAGAACAGATTCTAAACTGCAAAACTGCAGAAATTATACTCAACTTTTACAGTTTAGAATGTGTTCTTGTCAACTCCTGTTACTAGCTGATTAAATACAACTCTGACTATTTAACAAACCTTTTTTTTTTTTTTTGGTCTAGGTAGAAAATTGTACAAAGATGATTTTAGTAGGCCAGACAGTCAAATTGTAACAATATTTTTGCTTAGAATTTCACGTTGTACTATGGTTTTTAGTCCACATAGTTTATTTCTCTTCATGCTCAACATTTCCTTGATGTGAATTTAATGTCCTTCCTTGATGTGAAATTAATGACTGTATACTCTGTAATAAAGAACATTTTGTGAAGGATAGAATCAATCAATGATATGGTACATAGATAGTGTTTGAGATAATAGATAGCTGAACTCTGCCATATGTTTTAGTCTAGAATTTGAGGAAATAATGTGTTATTGAGTAAATGATGGTGGCCTTGGACAATAGCAATACATATGGCACTGGAGAAATTAACTAGAACATTTGATCAATTTTTTACATGTTAGGATTTCAGCAAAATGAAAGATAATTGGCAAAATGATAATTTGTCCACTATAATTGCTGTTCTTAATTGTTAGAACTAATGATGATTGTATTAAGCCTCTGTTTGACAATCAGTATTTCAAGTCTTTAATTCTCATACTTATTTTCAATCACACATTTACACAATAAAATATTTTGCAAGTAAACCAATTTTTTTTTTTAAACTTTTTAACCACATTCTCAAAAAAAAAAAAAAATAAAAAAAAATAAAAAAAAATTCACTATTCAAAACTCCATTTTCTCAAAATAATGGCAATCAAACAGGAGCTAAATAGTGAATAGTTTAATCCGTGGAAATTTAATAATTATAAAAAATGCTGGGGGTCTTCTCTTGTAATTTAAATTGCACCAGTTTTGTGAAACTTAAATGCCGGCACTTTTATTCCCAGTGTATTTATTCTCCCTTGGTGATAGACTCCTCGAAACAGAAGCAATATCACCTTCCTTTCTAGTGCTGAAATTATATTGTTGCCTGTTCAATTTTGTAGTGTATATGATGAGCAGAGACAAAATACATCCTGCAAATGCTTTCATAATCCTTTTTGTATATTGCAGTACTTCAACCAGATCTTGACAGCTGTACTTGAAGTGTTGGATGACTCTGATTCATCAATCAGGGAACTGACTTTGTCATTAATCGTTGAGATGCTGAAAAATCAGGTCTGTTGTCTATATTCTCATGGTTGTAGACCAGAGTTTAACAAGTGTCTTCCCCCTTTCGATCTTTATGTCTTCTCTGTACCATTGGCAGAAAGATGCCTTGGAGGATTCTGTTGAGATAGTGATTGAAAAACTGCTTCACGTGACAAAAGAGGGTGTTCCAAAAGTAAACTCTCTACTGAAACTATCTCAGTTCTTATTTGGTGTTTTAATCCATACTTAGGTATTAACTTTCTAATTCAGGTATCAGGTATAGCAGAGCATTGCTTAACTATAGTGTTGTCGCAATATGATCTATTCAGATGTTTAAGTGTAAGTACTACTTTGTATGATTTACTTGTAAGACCCCTTAAGCTGATTTTTTATTTTCTGTTTTCAATGGTCTGGTCATATGCCTTACTTCGTGCATTGCAGGTTATTGTTCCTTTGTTGGTTACTGAAGATGAGAGAACTCTTGTCACTTGTATAAACTGTTTGACAAAGGTACCACTTTTGGAAATTTTATTTCTCTTGCGAGATGACACAATTGCCGCATACTGTTTTCTTCTCCTCTTTTCTGGTTGGGAATGTTCCCTTTTCTTCTTGTTGTACATGTAGATTTGTGATACTGCAGTTTTGTAGCACAAAGCTGAATGACTTTTTTCCTTTTCGCCCTTTTCCGTTTCATTTTTTAATAAAACTGGAGGATATGCTGATTTTAAGTACTTAACCATAGCTTCATCTACTTGTAGAGTGTACTGAAGTCACAAATTGTATCCCACTGTTGTACTAGAGAAAGTCAAGTTGGGCTCTTTCAGACTAATAATATCATGTTTTCTGTTAATCTCAAGTTTCCTTTTCATTATAGTCCGTGGTTCATCACTGTGACTTCACTGTCATCATTCTTATTCTTAACAAATTTATAACATTTTAAAATTATTTTGCTAGCTGTATATTTTAACCAAAATACTTTTTTGTAAACATTGGTTGTGGATCGTGATGATACGTTTTTCCTTTCTACAGCTTGTGGGTAGGCTCTCGCGTGAAGAACTGATGGGTCAATTACCATCATTTTTGCCTGCTCTTTTTGATGCATTTGGGAACCAGAGTGCAGATGTTCGAAAGGTAATAGTTTTTGTACTTTCAAAGATCTGTTTCGGGTACAAGGTTTACTAGAATGTTTCTTTACCAATTTGTAACTTTTAAAAAAATAATTTATTCTTCTGATGAAGCCTCTCTCTCCTCTCAGAACATACATGAAATCAAAATGCCAATACCTTCTTCCCCCGGGGTTGCAAACTGAAACCCCAACTGCTTGTTTGCTTTATGAAGTTTATCTGTGCTTACTATTACAAGTCCTATTGAGTTTGAATTTGATATGCATTTCCCTTGGGTCGCAGACTGTCGTTTTCTGTCTGGTTGACATCTATATCATGCTTGGGAAATCATTTTTACCGTACTTGGAGGGACTAAACAGCACACAATTACGGTTGGTGACTATTTATGCAAACCGGATATCACAGGCCAGGACTGGGGATCCAATAGATGCTACCGAATGATCAGATGGCTTGGTTTTTTATGTAGTTTTAGTATTGGGTGTTAATTTTGGTCATTGATTCTTTGTGTATCCTGTAAATGTGTGAAATATGCTGTGAAAGGTGGGTTTTTATTTTTGTATTCACCATAAAATCATATATATTCATATTTTACACTTGGTTTGGGGAGTGCCTAGTTTATGGAGACAAACTTGGTGATGTTATATGTTTTGTTGTGTGAATAATGAAATTTTTACTATCAGATAATTCACTGCAATTTCTCTGTGAAGTAAATTTGGTTTGCAATTTTGCAAGTGATGGCCAGAACCCAGAATTAATGCATGCTTGGTATACTAGACGGGGAAAAGGGTAATTGACGAACTTTTCACGTCTCTTCTTTACTGTCCAAGCAGCATTTTCTAGTAGGGAGGCGTTCAACTGTTAGAACTGATTATACAATTTTATGCAAGCATTTGTTTGTATAAATATTTGGTTTAAACTTGTTTATATTGTTACAAGGATTTTCATTTTCGTAGAAAATGTGATTGATGTAAAAAGGAGTGTAAATCAAGTTGTGAGATTTCATTAATTTCACATTTGATTTTATATTCTTGAAACCATTTGGACCGGGTGATATATATTGCTATTGAAATTGCTAAATTCTAGTCCACTTTGATGGTGTTGCAAACCAGTTTAGGCCAATTAACTTAGGATCTCTTTGGAAGGGTTTTTAAAAAGTTGATAGATGCTTTTGAGAGGCTAAGAAGCTATTTTAAATATGAATAATTTTTTGGAAAGTGTTTTGTTTAGTTGAAAGAGTTTATAGAGAAAGTTGACCTGACTTAAATTAGTTACTTATTCTATTGGGGCCCACATAGGTACGTACATACACGTCTAAGAAAACTTGTAACTGAGGACCTATGTTGTACTACTATAGACCCAATCAACCATTTCCATCCAATATACCATTAAAATGAGTGTGTGTAACACTTTAACTAAAAGATGATTTGAGTACTTGTAATAAATAAATAAATGGAACATAAAATAAAGGATCGGGCATATATTACTTTCTATTTTCTTATTTATTTAGGTTTTATTAAATTATTTGTTTGTATATTACTTTTTCTCTTTTATCCACTTTTTAACCATGCATTTCATGAATCCCACCATCATATAAGCTCAAAAGAATTTGTGAAACAGGGGTTAAATGTCTTGAGCGAAAAGTTGATCACCGACTTGGTGTAACTCCCATAAGTTGGAGACCTCCGCCACAATTCAACACAAAATCAAGAAGAAGCATTCAACAGGACACAACTATTTATGTGCCTACACATTTTTGAACCTTAATTTAGTTTTACATCACACTACTCTTGTCACATTTTTTCCATTTATTCTAAAGTGACGAAAATTGCTTAGTTGACAATCATGCCTAACTAATATTTACTTGTTACATTACACCATAAAAACAAAAATTATAAAATGAACGTTACGACAATATCCTTATATTAAAATGTTAAAATGCGTATTTTTATATATTTTAATACTTTTATGACATGGTGTAATAGTAAGTTGACATGCTTTACATGGAAGTTGAATCACAATATAACTCTCATTTAAGCAATTTTGAATAACATGAAAGACACAAATGAAAAAATAGTGAAATTTAAAATTAAAATTAAAGTCCAGTACCACAATGAGGCAAATTAAGCTCAACGACCCAAGTGCAAAGGGCCTTTTAAAATAAAATCGTCTTCAAACATCAACCAATAAAAAACAAGATTCTAAAAAGGGAACAATACATAAATAAGGTATTTAAGTATTACCATTTCAAAATTAAGGATAGAAGTTTTAAATTTTAAAAATCAGATTTTCATTAAAATTTATTTTTAATTTAATT
>CAIGRB010150774.1:51863-79454 GCA_903798255.1 Fraxinus quadrangulata
AAATGTGAGTCACGGTCACAAATTTTAGGTTACACATTATTAATTTGTCAAAAATTAATCAATTATTGGTCATGATCAACCAAATAATTGGTTACAGACACCCACGTCGATCTCATCCCACTGCACCAAGATTGGAGGAAAAAACCAATCGAAAATCTCAAAACCATCGTGGCATCGCCACAGCATACTACCATCCACCCACCCGCACCACCACATATTTCAAACATCAGGTGATTTAACACAAGATGGAGGTCACATAAGTAGATATCTGCAAATGAGCATTTAAATTCAAGAGTTCAATAATTGCAGCTGCCGGTAAAATCAATGCAGTAAGAGTAAATAAAATAAGGAATTTTTGATAATTGATTTCAGTATTTGTGCTCCATCTCCTTTTCCTGATACCACTGCAAATAGGAGTTTGTTCCGACAAGAGGCTCGAGTAGAAGGGTTGCAATGATCCAATTTTCAGAGACTTGTGGTGGATCTTACCAGGCAGATCCTTCTAGAGGCCCGGCATCACCTTTTGCTGGAATGGAGACAAGGCGTAAACCACCACCTTCATTCTCATCGACTGCTTCCCCATCACTTTCTCTCTCTAAAATCAACCAGATCTGAATCTGCCAGCTGCACGGCTGCATCGTGCATAGGGAGAGAGACAAGGGAGAAAGGGTGAGGGGAAGGAGAGAGACGAGGGAAATGGGAGGAAACGAGAGGGAGGAAGTAAGGAATTGATAAAATTAGGGTTATTAATATTATATTTAATATATTAATTTATAATACACATTAAATAAAAAAATTATAACCTGATTTTAGAAAAATTAAACTTAAAATCTGATTAATGAAGTGTAAACTTTAAAAACAGGGCTAGGTGTAATTTCCTCTTCTAAAAAATGCAAGTGACAAGACTTAGCCTCAATATTTAATAAGTGAATAAATCTAGATGTACATTTTTGTTGATATTAAGGATGATATTTTTTTCTACGTGTTTTATGAGTAGACTAATAAGACGTTTTTTTTTTTAAATTTTAATATTAATTTAACTATTCTAAGACTAAAAATTACAATTTTTATTTAATTAGTTTACTTAAAAAAAAATAAGTTTTTTTTTAAAAAAATAAATAAATAAAAGGTGCACATTTTGGTACCATTAGACGTATCATTTGGCACCTAGATCTGCTTAGTCACGTCTTTTGCCGCTGGAATCACATTATAAGCTGTCAATAGAATTGAAATGCATGAATTTGTGAGCTGGATGAAGTTTTCACCTATGAATTGATGTTTTAGAAGAAGGTTGAATCACTGCGTTCCCGATTTACAATGGAAGAGGATTATTATGTTCTTACGTCTTCAGGATTGGGAAGAATCGAAAAGTCTCCAGTGTAAGATTTTTTTACAAATTTTCTTTCACTTGATCCATATGAATATGTATGTTGATGATTTTGATTAATTGAGAGAGAATTGATGTTTATAGAGGTGATGAAGAGATCATGGAGCTGCTATGGCAGAACGGCCAAGTAGTCGTTCATAGCCAGAAGAACCAACGGCCGGGGAAGAAAACTCAATTTGAAGGCGGTGGTGATAGAGAGGCGGCGGAGCAGTCCAAGTTTAGAGATATCAGACCGAACGGCGGCGGAGAAGAAACTGCTTCGCAGCATTTGTTTATGCAGGAAGATGAGATGCCGTCTTGGCTTCGGTATCCACTCGATGAATCGTCGTTTAAACGTGATTTGTATGCCGATTTTCTCTACTCCGCTCCCCCTCCTCCAGCTCCGATCGCCGCCGCCCGTCCTCCACAACTAAAACTAGAACCCTCTCCGTGGTTAAGTAGTTTCGTGCATTCCTCGAGGTTCCCAAGCGGGAAGATCCATTCAGGTATTTAGTCTTTGGATTATATTTTGATTATTATTTTGGTACTTAAAACAACGCGAAATTTTATAATCAGGACCATCGAGTTCGAGCAAGGCGACAACGGTGGTGTACTCAAATGAGACACCGATGGTGGCGCCGGAGTCTACTGTTTCAAAAGCTGCCGCGGGAAGCACGGCTCAAGTTTCCGGCGAGAACATAGGGAGGGGAATCGTTAGTGTCACTGCAACTGGTAAGGAAATGGCGCCCACTTACGAAATGACATTGACTTCATCCTCCGATGGATCGGGAGATAGTGATAGCGGCAGCGCCGATCAGCATCCTCCGCCACCGCCGTCGACAGCGGAGGATGGGAAACGCAATGTACTTTATGTCGTTTAGCGTGCGCTCCACGCCCGTCGCATGAGTGTCGTCTTGCATTCCGTGCATGTTTAGCGTTCGTACAAGTGTCACTTTACAAGTCCAGCTCCATGTCATGTTTGCCAGGTGGATAGTCTCTCTCTGTCACATAAATTTTCACGAAGAATCACGGGCCATTATGGGACCAACGAGCACAAATTTCATCGTACATATTTACCTAGAAATGGAAAATCTTTTAAATTAAAACTCTTTCTTTTTTTTTTTTTTACGTAACTACTTTTAATCACACAATAAAATATTATGCATGTAAATTCAATTTTTTTCTATTTTTTAATCACACACCCTCCAACAATTCACTATTCAAAACATAAATAACGGCCATTAAATAGAGGCTAAATTTCCCTACTTCGAATATCAGTTTTTTTTTTCTTTCCGACTCTCATTTTAAAGAAAACAATATCGATAATTAAGCCTCCTTCTTTATACAAATTTATAAATTTAGTTAAAATAAGATATTAATTTTTATCATACATTCATAATTACTATTATTGGTTCTTTATAAACCATTTATAAATATGCTAAACAGAGGCTTAATTGAATCATTTCTTATGTTTTCTCGTGATAATTCGTCATCATTTAACCCCACAAATCTAAAGAACGTGCCAAATCCAGGAAAAAAAAAATGCACGAATAAAATAAAAGAATTGACAAAAACATTCACTTCAATTTAATTTCTGAAATATAGATTTAATTAAAATGATTTTGTTTAAGACAATTACCGATTAGGAATGGTCAACATCAAAAAGAAGTTAGTTTCTACAATTACGTGTAGTAATTTTTTTCCTTTCTATATAAATACAAGTTAAAATGAGACTTGTATCATGATTATATTCTGATCAGTGTCTAATAGTTCCCTCTCCGCCCAAATAAATTCCCACCCAGATTGGGCTGGGTCTTCACGGGGATCGGGTCTAATGAATTTTTTTGTTATCCTTAGGTCTATGCATAATATTGTAAAATAGAGGTTCTTTTTAAAAAGTAATTTATTTATTTTTAGTTTTGATCGACAAAAAGAAGTTTCAAAGTTTAGCCAAACATGCACACGGTACTGTGGCTACCGTTGCTCGCCATGTTATCAATCGGCCCTGTTCAAGAATTATTTTCAGTACATTAAAACCAACTTCTATCATCCAATCAAAGTCAAATTTTAATTTTAATCACATTCAAAACTACTTATTATTATCTACCACATTTAGCCAAACATGCACATGGTACTGTGGTTCCCACTCCTCCAAAACCATCTTCTCCCACAATATCGAAGATTGCCTATTTGTTGGTTTTAATATCTGCCTTAGCAACTTCTTGTTGGTCAGTTTGATGAATCAACTCCAATGTCCAATGCTTGATGCTAGCCCTTAAATTTGCATGTGAACTTACTAATCATCAGAAAGTTATTTTGTGCATTTTAATAGGAAAATGGGACTATTTTTTTCAGATGACGTCCATGGGATGACATGGCATGGTTCCTGTGACGTATCCTGGCGTCCAGCAGTTCATACCTGCAACGGGGATGGGCATCGATATGGCACGAACCGGCCAATGGTGCCATATCCATCTCTTCCTGGTTCAACAATGCCACAATCCATATCAACAGTATCTTGGTCTCCATCAGCCACGGATACCATTGCCACAGGTGAGTTGGACACTCCTTAACTTAGATTTAACTGGCACTAAAATTTGTTGTTCGTTCTTCTAATTAATCATCCTCCAGTAAAAAATTCAGCTCATTATGTTGTCATCACTATTGTTCTAATTATTATAATTTAAAATTAAACATTTTATTGCTCTTATAATAATAAATTGTACATATTTATTTTGGTTGAGCACTTGGACAAAATAAATATTGGAACGTTTCCCTCCCTTGCCTAACGTGGCCATCATCGAGGGGAGCGCCACATGTAAGTGAATGGCATTGTAGCCCTACAACTGGAGTCATCTTTTTCATCAGGGTTTAACACGTGCACAATTTTTATAAATAAATAGTGATAAGACTTGACTCAGGACATTATCTTTCTCTAATACCACACAATACTAATGTTAAAACCTTAAGCTGTCAGGTAAGGGATACATTATTAAAATCTAATCTTCAACAAACTTATCTAGGAGGAGGAATAATCATATGCATCATTCTAAGCATAAATCAACCTTGCTTCATTATTGGGTTGGTAGTTTTATTTATGAGTACATTTGATATATCTGCAGAATCAAGCAGTAATGCAGCCTGCTGCCAACAAACCAAGTAGCAAAATGGATATTGGAAACCCTGAGAATCAACAGTCTGGTAGGCAAGTTATAAATGTATATTCTTTAACAGTTCATAAGAAAATTGGTAAATTTATATGAACAGTTGAAAGAAATCACCAAAGAATCACATTTCAAGTGGTTTGTGGAAGGCACACAGGGTAACAACTCTAGTGTTGATGTATGGAGCATGTTTAGCTAAGCTTAAAAAGTTACTTTAAAGTAACTTTTTTTTACCAAATATTTTGATTTTATTTCTTGAAGTTACTTTTTGTCTTGAGTTTCTAGTTAAAACTTACTTCAATTACTTTTTCTCAAGCTTAGCTGAAGTACTAGGATTTCATCCGTAACATTATTTGGTATCTTCGCAGGTTAATCTTCAGATGGATCAATGATGGGAGGCTTCTGCCCAACTAATTTTTGTAGTGTAACAGAGACAAGAATCCAAGTATAGTTTACACCAGCAGGCTAATCCTCGATGACCTCTCTAACATGTAACTATTACTCTTAAATTGTTATTTTTGTTTTTTGTTTTTCAGTTTTTGGTTTTGGTTTTTTTTTTAATTTGGATCCTAAAACCCCCTTTTCATACAATGTGGAACGCATCTTGGTCATCAAGCTTAGGAGGTATTATCATGTGGAGAAATAAAAATGGGGAGTTATAGTACAGAAATTTGCATACCAGAGGATAAACCCCATTCTCCTCTCCTAAAACGAAATGAGGTTGAAATCACTGGTAGAAGTACTCTCAAGGACACTGGTTAACCCTCGAGTAGAACGATGGAAGAATCTATCCACCCAACAATAAGGCATTAATGGAATGCCCTACTAGTATTATCCTCCTTGGATCTTGGCTTTGGAGTTGCAAAACTAATGAGTAAACCATGAACTCATGCTGACAATTTGAGAGAAACGAGCTCGAACTTGAAGCAACTTGAACTTGCAGATATTCTGTGATGATCTTCACTAGTTTATGCATGGATTTGTTGGTAGGTTGTGACCTGAGTCTCAAATGTGTGATTAAGGGGGAATCTATCAAAGAGAAGTCCATTACAATAAGGAGGTATACAAAGAGAAAAATCAACTTGTTAAATCTGAACAACATTGGACACTGGAGGGTTTTTACATTACCAAAGAAACAAAAATGCAAAAACCCATATCTTCACCCATTTAAACAAAATAAGTATAATTATGCCAACGAGAGAAGAGAATAAAGGAAACAAACTTGCAAAGCATGATTCTCACAAGTAACAAGAGTTGCTTGACAGAATCTCAAACTATTCCCTTAGAATACTCATATCTCAGGAACTGATTGAGCGATTGTAGTTAAAATCTGCAGTTAAAAGAACGCAAGGAATGCAGTTAAAAGAACACAAGGAATGACAACAATAAACTCATCAGCTCAGGCTTTAGTTTCCATAGGATGTTTGGCTCTTAGATCAAAGAAAGTAATACCTTTTCAGCAAGAGCGCGAAACTCCTCTGACTTCATTGCTTTATCCAGCTCCTAACAAGGAATAAAAGGAGAAGATGAATAAGAATAAGAAGAAAACCTCTGCATTACCTCAGAGAGGAACTAATAGCACTCACATTCTCAGCATCAGCAGAACAATTAATATTACATATAAGTTTCCGAAGTTCTTCATTCTTCAGTGCGCCGCGAATTTCACTTGAAGATGCTGAAGCAGAAAGTGAAAAGAAATATATATACAAAACCTTTGGTTTATCAGTCAAAGTAGTTAATATGATCGTGTAAAATATATGCAGAATATAGTGTTAAATAATAAACAAAGAGGTTTTGTTCTATCAACTTATTAGATATCAAACTGATAAAATATATATTATATAAATAATTATACCTCAAATTAAATGCAATATAAAATTAGTTTCATTCATTAACATAAAAGTTAACATTAATGCAATATACAAATATATAATATAAACAATTAAATATATCAATACTTAAATATTATATTTAAATTTATTAATAACTTAACACTTCAAATAATATTTTTCCTAAAATTTGGATGGAAATTGGAAAATAGACATTTCAGAACCTTGTTGCATAAAGACAGATAATTGCCTTTTAGATTGTTTGACACTTGAACAGCACTTATTAACTATTTTGCCAACATACAAGTACACCATTTACTTGTAAGAGCTAAGCTTTAAACACCTGACAACCACATAATTCCGGTATAGAAGTGAAAGTTCATATCAAGTTGCAGCTGTGGACACCCTCTAAAAATATCGCTAGACACATCGAACTACAAATTCTTTAAATTTACACAAAAACATAAAAAATTATACAGATCCAGTCCATCATCAACTCTATATTTAAGGCTTAGGCATATAGATATGCATATGAGCACACAAAAACAAGAGCAATATGATATATAAGAGCAGTCATGATATATAAGTCAGGCTAGGCTGCTCAGAAGGCTGCTGGTTTTCAATTTAGTGCGAGTACCGCAACTTAAAGTAGAAAACCTTTCTTAGCATGAAGAAATAATTGTGCATTTAATTGCAAATTAGTACCTCACCTACAGACAGTAGTTGTGATTCTTGCAGCGCCTCATTCGGCTCATTGACGTAATATGGTTTCTGAATATGTAATGCAGGATCAGAATCTGATACAAAGTGATCATTATCATTATAAATAACCGTCCAGAATGAGATCCTAGTAAAATCTCATTTTCCAAACAATAAAAGCTTGAATACTATGATCAGAGGCATAGTTTACATTTTATGTTGGTGTGAGCGAAAGAGAGAAAAAGTAACAAAACTTCCAGGTTATGGTGGAAGAAGAGAAGTTAGTTTAGTTAAGATGATTTCGAACAAGACCAGTAACTCTAAATAACGTGCTTGAAGATTTTGACTGTAAAAATATATTCGTGAAAGAATTCATATAGTTTCAGGTTCTGGAGGAATATAACTGTAAAAAAAAGGGGATCATTCACGAGGGAAACATGAACAGAGAACTTTAATCCCGCTAAGATTAACATAGACTATCAACAGCAGCTGAATTTTATGAACATCAGGATATAGAGAGTGTGCAGAACTTGATTCATCAACACTGGAAGGAAAACTGAAGTGGAAATGAAGAAACCATTGAAGTTCACTTACACAAATCAATTTCTTGCAATCTCTGCTCTTGGCCCTCTTTATTTACTGTCTCTTTCTCGGCTGTGCAAGAGCAGGGATCAACATGTGAGCAAATTTGTGATATGAATGGGCTAGAAGGATCTGACACAGCTAACTGGAAATGATGGTAGTGCTGACAAGTGCTTTGTCAGTTTCTATGTGCTCAATTCATAACAGTTGAAGGAAAATTGAAGGAGAGCATTGAAGTTCACTTACGCATATCAGTTTCTTGCCGCCTATGCTCTTTTCCCTCTCTCTTTATTGTCTCTGTCTCAGCTGTGAAAGAACAGGAATCGATAAATGAGCAAAATTTGTGATATGAATGGGCTACAAGATCGGATGCAGATAACTGGAATTGCTAATAGTGCTGGAAAGTGTTGCAAAGTCGTCAGGTTAGTGAACAGAATTTTATTTGTAGTGAGCTCTGATTATTTCCATTAATATAGTTCTGAAATCAGTTCATTCGCATGTCATCATTTACCCTCTCCATACTTCAGCAAAAGTATTTTACTATTTCCAAAGATTTATTTCAAAGAACTCACTTTTTTTTTACTCTGAACGAAAAAATTCCAATGGTAGAAGTTTTAGCAATCTTCCCACTTTGAAACGAACAGTAAAATCTACGAACAAGTATCAGCCTAGAACATGTGGAAAACTTAGACTTCTAATAGTCAGGATAGTAGCTCTTCTGAAGATCTCATATTTGGCATAACTACAGTGTGGACGACCAGTCAAGCCTCCCATTCAATCATTCCAACAGCTCTGAAACCTCATATGTTTATCGTCAAAAGACTGCAGAAAATGTTTGGCTTGGCAATTAACAGCTCAACCAGTTGGGACAACGTATATGAATGTCACGCCTACGTAACGAGGAATAGTATTTATTTAAGGAAACTAAATAAACCTATGTCCTGTGAGACATTCACAATTGACTCACGGTGTATCTTGAGAATGTTCAAGATGAAGTTGCTGCTGTTCTTATTACCAAGGGGAGTTCTCCTCTAGCAAGCCATAAACTTCAATGATAATTTGCAAGTAAGAATTAACGAAAAGTTCCAGAAAATACTATGCTGTTTGGCTCCCATATTAAAGATTCATTGGTTCCAAAAGAACCGTCTTTATTACCATAGCTCTATCTCAGAAGGGTGCTGCTTCTGGGAAGATCATATCTTCTTCATCCCATGATATCTGTCCACAACTATTAACAAGATTTCTAGACTTACCCCACATCAGAAGATTGATGAACGATGTTGAGCTGACTCACAAATTTTCCATATCATTTAAGCCTTCACCTTCACAATTCCTTGCACTAATATTATCTTTTTCATTCATGCCACCCCTGCGTCCTTATTTTTCTCTGTTTTCAACCTCTTATAACCTTTATCAGATGAAAATGCAATCTAGTAATTCAACCTTGCGTTGAAGAATGGTATCACCTTAAATCAAATGAAATAAAACATTTCACCAGTTGTAGGACCAAAAAAAGTTGCCAAAGAAAAATTTAGATAAGGGGAACCTCCACTCCAAAATCATATTCAAGCTGAGAAATGACATTCCATTTCCATCCATAAGACCCCTGTACCTATCAACGTTTCACCTTTTTTGCACTTAGATCTCTGATGAAGCACTGTGCTTCAATCTAACAAAAGTTTCCAGAGCATATGCACTTCGGCAAGTTCCTAGACATCCTTTAATAGCTGTGTCTAATATAAAACAATATTCCTAATTTTGCTGCCAAACCACTCTCAACTGTAAATAATAGGACCTATAGGACCATATAAATAACTACAAAAGACTTCACTTAGTTGCACATCTTCATCATATTTAAATAACTGGAGAAAAAGCAAAAACCTTTCCTTCAAGGTTTACTTCCTCAACCCATGGTCGTTATCCTAAACTTATTATAGGAGGGTCTATAGAATCAGGACCTAGATGTTATGTTACCAATTTGTTACACTCCAAATCCTTTCGCTAGGATCTCAATGGAGCAATACAAACTTGTCAATGATTGAAAAAACTTTAGTAGATAAAAGGACGGAGCACTGCAATCTCCAACAAGAAAATTTTATAAGAGTAATAACTCCTAGCAGTTAAATCTATGTTCCAAAGAGCTAACTTGCAAGAAGGTCTCTACTCTAATGTTTACTAACTGATGCCTGTGTAGCACACGAGTAAACTCTTTTCATATTTCTACCCATCCATAATTAGCTTCTTCAGCTAAACATCTTTAGCCCTAGTTTGATTTTTCGAGAATGACTTTTCCTCAAACTCATTTCAACTACACATTCTCCAAATAAAATAATTTTGCACGTGGACTCATAACTTTTCTTACTTTCTAGCCACTCATTCTTAAAGACTCACTTTTCACAAAATCACTTCTCAAAAAATCAATCAAACAAGGGCTCAGTATTACCTTTCAGTTCCGAAACAACAAAGTAAAAAGTCAGCTCATAACTAACTAATAATATGCCATAGAAAATTAAACCCGAGGTGAAATCATCAGGTTCAAATGTAAGAAGCTATATGAAGTGAAATAGAGAAGACAAGAAAGAGACAGCTGAATTTGAAGGATTTTATCACACATCTTTCATGCATAATTGGGAGCCATAGTGTGTTTCATATAACTGAACAGATCTTTTAATGTCTGAAAACATTATACAAATGGTGTACCATAATAGAATAGCATTCTTAAGACTGTATTTCAAATTTTTCATAACTGTAAACTTGTAATAGGATCTCACACATTCTTGTAGACTTCACCAAAACAGTGATAAGGCAATCTCATATCATTTAAGAAGACATTTGAAATTTGTGTGATTTGTGAAACATAGGAGAAACTTGTTATTTCTAGATTGAATATCTACCTTTACACTGTACTCTTCATTGTGAATAAATTAATAGATTTGCAGGGAAAAAAATTTAACCGAGAGAAAGAAGAATGAGAAATTGTGTGAGCAATCCAAGACAATGATAAAGTTTGGGTGAAACTAAATGGGGGTCCAAACCAATTGATGTTGAAGAACAGCAAATTAGTTATGGTTAAAATGCCACTCAAACATAGAAATAGTTGGCTCTCCCGCAAATGCGTTGAGAAGCAATTGATGTGATATCTAGGGGTAAAGCACTATTTTGATGCAGGGAGCAATAACACATAGAGGCAAGTTTTGAACACTAGGCGTGACCTCAAAATAATTGAGACAAATCAACCTGCGATCTATTGATATACGAGAACAGAATGCTACACCTAGTTTTTTGTGCTTGTCGATAAATGATATTTTATTATTTGTATGACAGTGTGATCGAATTGCAGGTCAGTAATTACACCTGAAGTATGGTATTAGTTTCAGAAACCATAATGATAATTTTATGAAGTCATTCCTATTTATTTGTGCAGAGTTGAAATTTCTTCTAGCACTCACTCTAATAAAAAAAATTGAAAAATTGACATATCCACGCTCTATACTCAGCAATCAAAAACCTTATATTGAAGGAAACAATCCAATTAAAAGAAGGAAATTATCCGCTTGTACAGAACTGTTTCTTCTATAAAAATGACAGTAATTATATGGTACTCTCTTAAAAGAACTCAAACATTTCAAAAGCAATTATATGGTACTATAAACAGTAATAATGTCCTTACTGAGTTTTTCCCCAGGCAAAGATTCGGGTTTTGAGCAAGGAATTTCTGCACAAGCATCACATAAAAGCTCAAATTAAACAGTACAAAAAATCACAAATAGCCAAAACGGAAGGACAGAGTATTATATCTACCTTTGTGTTTCTTAAAACAGATCAATGAACAACTGCGAGCGGCAAAATAAAATCCAAATGAAATTAATCAGTCAAATTCAAGATAAAAAAGTTCAAAAAATCTAACACAAAATTTACACAGAACGAAAAGCTTACTAGGGTATGAGGCAGGAAGGACATTTATATTTGGATTGTGCTTCGTCGCAAACTCCACATTTTTTTATTGCCATATTTGTAGGAGATTTGATTATTTTGTGGCAGCTTTTTTTCTTATCTTGTCTCAATTTTTTGTGAAAATGCTGTCTCTCTGAAAGCTTAAGCAGACTCGATAGTAGAAGAAGAAGGAGAAGAAATCGAATAAAAATCGATTATTTAATTATTCAATTAAAATTTTATTTTAACAGGAAAATAAATCACGCGAACCTCACGTGACCTAAACTGGTCCTATATATTTACAGTTTTTCGTTGCATTCATCTGCAGATGCTTTCTTGAGTAGCAAGACAACACTCTCAAATATCCCCAAAATCTTAAGCCAAACCGTACAATCATGGGTCAGGGCACTCCCGGCGGTCTGAATCGGCAACTCCCTGGGGACCGGAAGAATGACGGCGACAAAAAGGAGAAAAAGTTCGAGCCGGCGGCACCACCGGCTCGAGTCGGCCGCAAGCAGAGGAAGCAGAAGGGACCTGAGGCGGCGGCCCGGCTCCCAACTGTGACACCGCTGAGCAAGTGCAAGTTGCGGCTTCTGAAGCTCGAGCGAATCAAAGACTATTTACTAATGGAGGAAGAGTTCGTGGCGAACCAGGAGAGATTGAAGCCTCATGAAGAGAAGACCGAGGAGGATAGATCCAAGGTCGACGATTTGCGTGGGTCACCGATGAGTGTAGGCAATTTGGAGGAGCTGATTGATGAGAATCACGCTATTGTTTCGTCGACTGTGGGGCCAGAGTACTATGTTGGGATTTTGTCATTTGTCGATAAGGATCAGCTCGAGCCTGGCTGTGCTATTCTCATGCACAACAAGGTACTATTTTTTTTTTAATTATTATTGATTGTGTGGTTATGGGTTTAAATTGTGAAGCCGGTTCGAGAAATTGGGTGAGGATTGACGACGAGAGGTGGAATACCATAATGACGAGGAAAAGGGTATTGGGTGAGGATCAGGACGATAATGCTGCGTTCCCGACCCTGATTAAGTGTAGTGGTGTTGCGGCGGCGGTTTCCAGGCAGTGGTGCAGTGGTGGTTGGGTCGCGGTGGTGGTTGGCTGTGATTGAAAATACCCATTTACTTGATTATAACTGAAAAAATCCAAAACAATTTAAGTTATTTTCAAAAACGCGTTTTCGAAAATAGGAAAGAGAACGCGTTTTCACTCTTTTGGAAAATCGAAAACAAAAAAAAACTTGAAAACAGTAAAGAGAACAGGCCTTATATTTGCAAACTCTACCTGGGAGAGTATATATATTGTTTTTGGGTAATTGTTAACTAAGAATGGTTTTTGCGTATTTTGCCATTCTAATTTTTGTGTTGCTGATTCAATTAATATGGTGAAGTTGTCGAATTGAACTTATGGATGGCTTGCAAAGTCATGGACACTCTTGATTTGGGTTGTTACTGGCTTCATGTTTCACATGATGCAGAGATTGATTTTATATTTCTTAAAGGATGTGTCTCAGTGTTACATGGACATAAAATTGAACATGCAGGTGGTATTTCCTCACTTTTTTTTTTGTGGCATAGGCAAGCATGTGAGGCTGGTAGATGAGAGTATCCATACTTGCAAAAAATTTGGAATCTGGCAGGATTAATGTTCACATCCTCTGTGTCTCTCATGTGTTAGTTTGTTACTATTTTACATAATAGCAGCGTATACTGTAATGGCCATAATGTTTGATTGCTGTAAGTACATAAATTGTTGTTGGATTTGATGGATTCTATTGCAAGTTTCATTTCTAATGGTATATGACAACTTGAGTAGAGTGACTCAAGTTATCTTGACTTATCATTTGCTTGCTTTGAGGTGATCTTAGTTATTTTTATTATAGATTTCAGCAAATGTTTTCCCGTTTGAATTTCTGATATTAATACGTTTTCCTTGGAGTAGATTATCATCATAATTTGAATTCCTAAATGTTAAAGCCTTCAGAATAGTAGAAGTATAGAATATATATGATTTTCCATACAAATAAATGCCATTCTTCCCTGTTAGATTGCATTTTGAAATCATGCACGAAAATGAACATTTTATGAAGCAATCCAGTATGTGTATAGGTTATGTAAAACAATAATAGATGTCAGCATTTTGCATTTATTTGTATTTAGACTTATTTTTCATGTGTATCAGAATGTAAACATACCCACTCAAGGATATGCTCTAGTTCTAGAGTCATGTAGTCTGTGTTTGTGATAGGGAAAGCACTCTTTTGAAGTTTATGTATTGATGTATTATCATATATACCTCCATGGGTGTTTTGAACTTCATTTATGAATGATTTACTGTGTTTACGTGCATGGACGATCAGCAAGTAATTCTGTAATTATCTGCTGCCTGCCACATTAGGAGAAGGGCTGTAAATTATTGAACAAGTTCCCAGACAAGAGTAATGGCGTCATACAAGTGCAAAGATTTATTTTGTGTGCCATGTGAATGAAACAAATGCATACATGTATGGGTTCAAATAATTTCAGAACACCATGCAATCTCTCGGTGAGGGAGCCTGGAGAGAAAACAACCTGCGTCTTGTATATATTATTATTTTTTTATTTTTTGTGGAGGATGGGTGGGGTGAATTTAATCCCTTTAGTTCACAAACCAATCGGTAATTTCTATCTTAAACCCATCTCAACTGCCAAACCACGAAATTCCTACAAACAATGAACTAATGCAGAGCTGCAATTGAAAAGTGAGAATGAACTTTATTTTCTGCGATAAGAAATTTTCTGTTGGGTGTCGTTGTAACACAAATGTTCTTAATTACCACGATGCTCAATGGTGCTGCAAAAACACTAACAGAATTCGAATGATCATTGTGCATTCTGTATTTTGCCTCATCAAGGATATTCACCTTGTTGCAGGTTCTTTCTGTTGTTGGACTTCTTCAAGATGATGTTGATCCCATGGTGTCTGTAATGAAGGTTGAGAAGGCTCCATTGGAGTCCTATGCTGATATTGGTGGGCTGGATGCCCAGATCCAAGAGATCAAAGAGGCAGTCGAGCTCCCATTGACTCACCCTGAACTATATGAAGACATTGGTATTAAACCTCCCAAGGGAGTCATACTCTATGGGGAGCCTGGAACCGGAAAGACATTGCTTGCAAAGGTCAGTGTCGTTATACTTTTGGTAAAATTAATACACTGCTCACTAAGATCTGTAAATATGTTTATATGAAGTATTATAGCCTGTACACTTCTCTTATTAATCTTTTGTTCAGGCAGTAGCAAACTCTACATCAGCAACTTTCTTGCGTGTAGTTGGAAGTGAATTGATTCAGAAGTACCTGGGAGATGGTCCTAAATTGGTGAGGGAACTCTTTAGAGTTGCTGATGATCTCTCCCCATCTATCGTCTTTATTGATGAAATTGATGCAGTTGGTACAAAAAGGTATTCTCCAGAACGTCAGTGTCCTGAAAATAGGGATAGTTACGGATGGGTATTTATTGATGAATTCTCTTTACAGATATGACGCCCACTCAGGTGGTGAACGTGAAATTCAGAGGACTATGTTGGAACTGCTGAACCAGTTAGATGGTTTTGATTCAAGAGGGGATGTTAAGGTCATTCTTGCAACAAATAAAATTGAAAGTCTTGATCCTGCCCTGCTTCGGCCCGGTAGAATAGATCGGAAGATCGAATTCCCCCTTCCAGATATTAAGACTAGGAGGCGTATTTTCCAAGTAAGCATGGCATGATTTGTACGCATGAAATACCATCAGTTCATCTCAGTCCAACATTTCTGATGATTTGTTGAGCAAACCTTCTTGTCTATTTCATAGATACACACATCAAGGATGACATTGGCTGATGATGTCAACCTAGAAGAATTTGTTATGGCTAAAGATGAGTTTTCTGGAGCTGATATCAAAGCCATATGTACTGAAGCTGGATTGCTTGCTTTAAGAGAGCGCCGTATGAAGGTGAGGCGCTTCATTTTAATCTTTGAAATTTATACTTCTTACAGACATTTATTTATTTTGTTTTTGGAGGAAAAGTCCATGAATTTTTCCAACGTCTTTACTTAGAGTCAGTAGTGTTTGGATTGGCTGAAGACTTATAATTTGCCTGTTTATCAGACTGTTGTACTAATTTAGTTCCTATCTAAGATGGTAACTAATGGGGTTGTTGGCGACTTGTCATCAGATAATTAAGTGGGAGGAAGGGGAATTTGAAAAAGGGTTAGGGTACATTATTGTATCTGAAGTAAATATTGTGGCAGCAATGTCGAATTTATAAGTGCAAATGGGCTCTGTTAGTGAAGTCATCAATCATCTCAAACTCATGAGCCATGCATGTCTAGGTCGGCTGGCAGAAAGTTTTTGAATCTTTTGGGGCAGGGAGAAAGAGTAATTCCAAGCAGTTTTACGAGTTATAATATTTAGTGGTTTAGAATTTACTAGTGCAAACAAGCATCAATCATCTCGCCACTGACCAGTCACACATCAAAATCGGCTGGCAGAAGGATTTTAAATCTTTTTGGGTGGTGAGAGAGTAATTCTAAGATGTTTTAAGGGTTGTAGTTATCAAAAAAAATTGTGGGAGTTGGCTGTGTGGTCATTTCCCTCCACCCAACTGATTCAACTAACATCATGACATTTTTTTCCCAATATATGTTTTTGTAGGCAGTTTATCCTGATTTACAGTTTAAATTTATTGAACAAGTAACTATGTTCACAATCTATTGAAAAGCAGTTACCATGAATGAAATGGATTTTGCAGATTTCTAATCCTGTTACGCATCTAAAGTGCTACATCCTCCATCTCCAATCTTCATAATTTCTCATCTGAAATTTTTCGGCTCCTCTTCCTCCTCAACTCTACTGAACGCACAAAATTTAACCCTTAGAAGATCTCAACAACTACCTTGAAAATTGGACATGTGCTGTGAGAATAGATCTAGGATTTTATTGCTGATGCAAGA
Source organism: Fraxinus quadrangulata (assembly GCA_903798255.1). Classification (NCBI taxonomy): domain Eukaryota; kingdom Viridiplantae; phylum Streptophyta; class Magnoliopsida; order Lamiales; family Oleaceae; genus Fraxinus; species Fraxinus quadrangulata. The sequence goes on from CAIGRB010150774.1 coordinate 68,423, forward strand.
AGAGAACAAATATCCAAGCGACTCGTTATGATTTCTGGCCATTGAAAAATAAGCGTACAACCTGTATCTCAATCAACTCTAGTCTAGCTTATGCACTGAATGTTAGAAATGTCACATAACTTGGCAATAGAAATGATAACGATCAAATGAGTGATAAGGAGATGAGAAAATGTTGGAGTGATAAGATTATCAAATTTAAACCAAAGGATAAATGCAAAATTGTTAATTTGTTATTTGATATTTGTTATCTTTTTTTAGATAAACATTAGTTATAGAGAGTTGTTGAACTTATTTTATTATAAATAGGAATAAATGTGTGATAGGTGCTCATGACCTATGGTTATCAGTCAATAATGTTATAGTCAATTCTTTCATTCATTTTTAAAATTCTTTTCATAGTTTTTTCTTGGTATCAGCCATTGTAAGCATTCGGCACACTACAAGTCTTCTCTTCTACTATCACTTTATTATCCGTAAATGTTGACAACTTTATACTCATTTCTCATTAATTCTCGTCCATTAAATACATCCCACCGAATCCAAACAAAACAACAGAAATAGAAAATAATATATCAAAATTGACAAATGAGTTCAAGAAAATGTTGATTATTTCACTAATGAAGACCTTGTTCCCACCAAATACATCACATCAAATTCAAACAAAAAAAAAACACCAAAATTAACAAATGAATTCATTGCCCAGTGAGAGTCTGATCCTCTCATTCATGGTTGGATCATCGCAACAGTTTGAAGAAACTCTCCGACTCCTTATAGGCTTCGACACAACCCATGCAATATAGGAAGTACTTAAAATGCTTATATACACAAGTGACATATCTTCGCAAGAATTAAGATAAAAATCATTGTTGGCTTCTTCATCAAACCAATATCTATAGCAACTCTCAATTTTTCGAACCAGACTGTGCCTTTAGCCCAGCACAGTTTGCGGGAGGATGTTAGAAATGTCACACAACTTGACAATAAAATGATGAGGATCAGAAGAATGATAAGGAGATGAGAAAAGTTGGAGTGATTAGATTGTCAAATTCTACCAAAAGATAAATGCAAAATTGTTAATTTGTTATTTAATAATTATCTTTTTTTTGGATAAATACTAGCTATAGAGAGTTGTTAAACTTATTTTATTACAAATAGGAATAAATGTGTGCTAGGTGCTCATGGCGATGACCCCCTTAAGATAAGAGCAACTTTTCTATTGTGTTCGAGTTTCTTGAATTCCTATGGTCATCAGTCAATAATGTTATAACCAAGTCTTTTATTCATTTTTAAAGTTCTCTTCATTTTTTCTTCTTAGAATTGTTATGATGGTGGATCTGTGGTAGTCTTGCTAGAGGTAGAGTGGGGTAGAGAGGGGGATAGAAGGAAGTGGTGATTTGGATGGTTGTGTTACAGTTGCTAGGCAGGGTAGGGGGATAGGATGATTAATGAAAACTGTGGCATTTCTGTTAGGAAAATTTTAAAAGAAAGCTGGAGAAGTATTTATTATTTGGGTAAATAGACTTTTTTTTTAAAAAAAACAACTAAAGTAGAAACGAGATTCAAAATGGAGTAAAATTTGTGCAATTGAAAAGTTTTGAGACTTACAAGTCAAAATGAGCCGTTGCCTCCTTCAACATTTAGTACACACTTATTGTGGATATAATTGATTTATTTTGTTCACTGATGCTCTAATGTTAATGATTTGGATGTTCATTTATGCTTGTTTAGGTGACACACTCCGACTTCAAGAAGGCTAAAGACAAGGTTATGTTCAAGAAGAAAGAGGGTGTTCCAGAAGGACTTTACATGTGATAATAATCTTCTTCTGCTTCATTGGCACGTATGTCACTTTTCTCAATTCTACCAAGATGTTTGTTTTTCTTATCAATGATCTCGGCATCATTCACAGAAAGATGGAAATCTTATGTTGCAATATTTTAATTGATTCATCTTCAATTTCACTCAGCTGGTTTTGTTAAAGGGGTATTTTGATAATTAGAAAATATGAATTATCGAGTATCCATAAACAATTGATGAACCATGTGGCTGCCTGGTATATTTTAAAATACGTATACAAGAGAAGAGTTGTTCTATCTTTCTACTGTCTTCCACTTAGAAGGAGAATTGACTCTGTATTGGGGTTGTGTAATGCAATAATACCCCATAAGGGGAGGTCACAAGATATTAGGGCAGCATCTTTGATGCAACTCTCTGAAAGGCTAGCCTTTCTTGGCTCTTAATTTTCTATTTTATTTAGCCCTTGTTTGAGTCTCATTTTGGAGAAAAATGTATTTTTGAATAGTGATTTATTGAAGAATGTGTTGTTAAAAAATAAGAAAAAATTTTGGTTTACGTGTAAAATTATTTTATTTAAAATGAGTTTTTGAAATAATGGGACTCAAACAAGGACTTATAATAATCAGTGTGTTATCTGAAATTTTATTGTCTAAATTGTAAAATCTATACACAAACCACATTATTTCCCAACAATTACTACTTAGGTTGGTTTTGATATTCACAAATTGCAGAAGTAACAGTATCTATTCACTTGCAAAAGATCTAACTTTACATGAATGATATATTGAGCACCGGTGTTTATATTATGTTAGGCATAGGTGATGTGTCATATAATTCATTGGGGGATAATCTTATGGCGAGTCTCAACATTTGGATTAAGTTTAAAATCCACCAATAAATTTATATAACGTGTCACTTAAGCTTAATATAAAATGAGCACTAATACTCATTAAATCATTCCTGTCTAAATATATTTCAATTTGTTCTTAATATAAAAACATGATAAAGTTTCAATGTGAAGCTTGTCAAATATATTTTTGGTAGCTTCAAATGCATGCGTACAAACGAAACATAGCAAAGATTGCAACATAGTTTGAACAGGCTACAAAAGTAAAGCAACAAGTAGCAGATACAACCTTAAACACACTAAAATAATTGCTATATAATAGATTAATTACGCCATAGAAGGCTAACATTTGTAGTAATAACTGAGCTTCAAGGGTTCGGTAAGGCTCCGGCGTCACTGCCATCGCCTCCACCTAAGCCATTACCAATTCCACCGCCAAGGCCACCATTGTCACCAACACCGCCAAGTCCACCTGTTCCAATTACGCCTCCTAGACCACCGAGTACACCAACGCCAATGCCAAGACCGCTACCTGCACCTACTCCAGACCCCAAACCACCACCGCCAATGCCACCGAATGTGGGGATGTTCTTTTGCTCATGCAGACCCTTGTCCACAGGCACAACTCTTGCTGTTGCCTGAGCTACAACAAGGGCAAGAAGAAACATTATAGATAACTTTGCCATTTTTCTCTTAATTTAAGGGTTCTCCTCTCCTTGCTTGACACACCTAAATGGAAGTTGTAGCTCTCCTTTTATAGACGGGGGTGGCGGTGGGGATGGTTGCTATATTGAATGAATGATAATAAATAATGTTACTACTTAGGTTTTTTTTAAAATATTCAAAATCTCTTTAGTCACATGCAGCAAAGTGCAAATGTAATCGTATCTACCCATAACTTTATTCGATAAATATAACTAGATGTTAGAGAACAGAGACAACAGAAAAGACACTCTCCTTCCAGGTTTTTTGAAAAATCACGAAAACTTCATCTGAGGTTTGTCTTAAAAGATAATTTATTTATCTAAATAAAATTAAGAAAAATGAATGTTCCTAATCTGATATAACGATAATGGTAAGGTAGGAAAGAAATATTGATTTTAGCCTACAGGAGATCTATGTGATATTTGAAAATGTAAGAATTCGCAGCATTCTTTAATATGAATTATAGGTTAAGGTTCTTACTTAAAATGATAAATTTCAAGATCTCTATTGTGGTTGAGTTAACTTGGATTTCAAATCTCCAAAATTCGTATTTTCTTGTTGTCTAATGATCTCAATCACAATGGAAAGAAATTATTATCCACAATCTAATTGCCTAATTTGGTAAGTTTTCATACCAAAATAGGGATTTTAGATCCTTTCCAATTTTAGTGTATTTTCACGTACAAATTTTACGCCATTATCATGCCATCTTTTCTCTCACCTCAGTTGTTAGACAAAGTGATGGGAGTTATTTTGGAGTTATGGAAGTGATGGGGTTATGGGTTTGAATTTTATTAAAACCATTCCCTCCAAACTATTTTGATGTCTTGTGGGTCGGGTCACCCACATGGGTGATCCACGACCTGTATTTTTCAACAATAAAGAGTGTCTTTGTTATTGTCAATTAGTTAAAAGAGTCTCTCACATATTGTCTTTAAATAATATTTTCAATATAATGTTTTTGAGATCAATTGAAAGTTGTTAGATAATATATAAATCGTAGAGGCGATTTTAGAGTATGGAAACGTGAAAGTCAAAGTTGGTTTGCTTTTTAACATCTGAACTCAAAGTAAATTGAGAACTCCAAATAGTAGGATTTTTCCTACCAATCACTTACTCAAGCGAGACTCAATAAACACCAATGGTGTCTAGAGGTGTCGCCCTCACAAGTCATGGATATGGATGGGTTCAACGAAAATATTACGGCTCGAACCATCCTTCAAGCCAAGGTTTCCCAGGGTTAGATAACAAGTTACAAAACTTTTGTGCTAGGCACCACGAATAATAATAATAATAATAGAGTGAGGGATGTTGATGGCCTTCAATAATTATATGCATATGATGCTGCTGTTTGTTACCACCCACGCACGTTGTGTGTATGTGTGTGTAAGTACTTCACTGCAATAACATTATTGCAATAATGCAAGACACTCACAAAAACTCTGTAGATCGACCCTCTTTGAAGAGTCTTGACACGACTTGTTTAGAGGTCAAGCACGATCCACATTTGTTAGTAACTTATCCTTCGTTGGGCCAGTGGGCGAGTAAATTGACTCAATAGTTTACTTACTTTATCATGTCCGTCCGTGCATATGATAGATTAATAGAATCAAACAGTAATGATTCACTTCTTAGTATTGATCAATTCATGACATAACTCCTCCTTAGTTGATTCATTCAAACAATCGAAATGATTCGCTTCTCTATATTGATCGACTCATGACATAATAGTCCTAAGTCTGGATGAGCCAAACAAATGTCAATCATGCTGAAATTAAATGTCTTGATCCATCTCACTCACCTTCATGTGATGGTGTAAATAGGCCAACAATACCACATCTACATTGTTAGAAAAGTAAATGCAGTGTCGGAATGTGTACTAGAAGTTGGTAAAATTCATAATTCCTCAGCTCAATGATTCCCAACTAAATAGACATGAGACATTTTATATTTACTAAGGTATTTTATATTAGAATAATGTTACTTTGTCAAAATAATCTGATTAGATGTAGTGACAGAAGACTTCATGGTGCGAGGTGATTGGATGGAAAAACTAATTGTACTTAAAACAGTCTAATGATGAAATGTCATGTGACATTATGTCAAATTTTATATTCATGAAGCATGATTATTTATAATATATTACTTCCTCTATCTCATAAAGATAAGTTTATTTCCACTTTCACGCGTATTTAAATAAATATGATTAATATAATTGAAAATATTATTATTTTTTTTTTACATTTTTTCTAATAGAAAATTAAAAATGTCTATACTTTCAATAAAAAAAAAGTCGCATATAATTTGAGATAGACGAAAAAAGAATCAAACTTATCTTTACGGAATAGAGAGAGTACAAACAATCAAGTACAGGTTGCTACCGTCACCATTTGTAATTGTGTTACGTTGTAGCATGTAGTTATAACATATCATGTTACACCGCCTTAACCGATAAGTGTATTTTATACACATATTCGGAAGTTTAAAATATCGATATTTGATAGTTCTTTTGACAAAATATATACTAAATTGTCGTATTTATGTTATATAGATAAAATTCAATGGTTAAGTGAAAAATTGGAAGAAACAAAGGAAAAATAGCAAAATTCAAAGTTTGATGACTAAATTGCAAATATTCAATAGTTAATTCAAACCATAAGACGATACTTTGCAAATTGTTACAATTGGATGGAATTAGAACTCAAAAAGAAATAGAATATGATCAATATATTATCAAAATTATTTTTCAATCGCATAAGTTATATGACCCATTTTTGACATAATAAACGTCCGAATTGAAAAAAAATTTATTTCTATAAAAGTTGTATCCCTTTGAGTTAGATTTTCAATGCACTTTGGATCTTCTCAATTCCATATCGAGAGAGAAAGTTATGACCAAAATACTGATGGCTGTGTAGAGACAAAAAAATAAATAAAAAATCGCGCGCAATGACAACTTTTCTTATTTGATTAGAACTCTTTTGGAAACCAATTTGGATGTAATTTTTAACCAATTTTCTACTTCTAAAAATACATAACAGCATAATACATATCAGAGACCTCTCATATACATATTATACTCTAGTATTCATCAATTATTATCAACAAATGAAGAAATTTTATAATTTTTATGAGATAATTGAAGGAGACTTGCAAGAATTCAATCAAGTGAAAATTCAAACTTATTTTTTGGACAAAGAAAATAAGGCACAAGTGGAGATTAATCAAAAAACTATTGAAGAAATTCAAGATTTTGAGATTCATTTTCATTTTTTCAATTTATCAAAATTTCGGGTTATGTCTTTCCGCTTAAATATGATTTCTTATAATTTTAATATGTTAAGTTAATTCTATACATTGTTAGGATGATATGAACCATTGTTATGATATTTTTAGTTTTTAATTAATTACTTTGACTTTAATTTGGTTTGATTTGTGGAAGTTTATTATCGTTTTTATTTTTCTTTTCAATTGATTGATCACTAATTAAATTGTTAGTGAATCTTATGGTTATCAAGAGAAACAATAAGGTTTAAGTACAATATAATAAATACTGTAAGGTTCCGTAGATGATAGAGATATACATCTATGCTTTATACATTTTCAAAGGTGTTCTGTTTATCATGTTTGTATCTTTTATCGAAAGATAGAAGTGTTACATAAAATTTGATCGCTATCGAGATAGACTTTCAATTAAATTAGGAATATTGACGAACATGAATGATTTCAAATTGTCACTTTAATTACTAAAAATGAAATATCAAGAGGGATTCGACGTCTTAACAATACATCTCACATATTTAAAAAAACACATTTACTTATTTTCATTAGTTTAATAGATAATTTAGGGATTAGTATAGAAAAATCACGAAATTTGTTTACTACTCAATTAAAGTTGCAATTAATTTTAACTCGATCAAACATATAATTCATATGAGTTTGACACTCTATTCATCACTTTATTACTTAATCACGATCTGTGCACTTGCAAATTTTCAAATGATCAATAACAATCGCCACAACATGTAACACCGTGTTACACCATTACCACCATATCAATGCCAACACCATGAGCACTAAATCAATGCCATCGTCATCAACCTCACATCTAAGCTACCACATGATGAGCCATTATAGCCGTCACCACCACCAAGCTAATAATAAAAAAATAAAAGTAAGAAGTAAACACAACAACAAATGACGTCGAAATATTTCACCACGAAGATTTGCCTCTTCATCTTCTTTCTTTTTCACCAAACTAAACTTGAACACAAACACGGCTAATTCCATCGCTACCACCATCAACACCAATTTGTACCAACCCGCCGGCCGCCACCATTCATCACGCACCACCAAGAAACATGAGAATTTGCCATTCCACCACCTATCCCATCATAGATTATGTGGCCTGAAAAGATGACATTTGAGAGGTTATGAACATGATTATCATGGCTAAGAAGCTCGAGATACAATACGATGCCACACAACCATCGCACTCCACACAAGTGTGTCATGTGTGTGCATATGTGTGTATTTTAAAATAGCATATTGGTTGAATTTAAAAGTATAGTAGATAATTGCAATTTTATATGTGAAGAAAGTGAATAGCATAATTTTCCCTTTCTAAATGATTTTCCCCCGTAATCGACTTTGGAACTAAAACCCCTAACCTGGAATGGGCTAAGGAAGCTGAGCGCTTGGATAGTGGGCTGCTCAAATCGTAGCCCAAAATTATGGGCCACAAAATTTTACAAGTAAGCCCATCATCATCACACCCTCTCATAATATATCTTTCAGTAAGATTAGGACGTTACCCGGTGAAATATAGTCCAAGGTGTTGTTTAATATTTTAAAGATTACTTGAAGGAAAAATCACATCAAACCCTATATTTTAAGTTTCAATTTGAAAAATAAGGTACTATAATATATAATGTACTCCACATGTGATTTAATTAATTTACTCCCCAAAATCAGAAGCATCTGCACCTCTACTCCACTCCACTCCACTCCACCGACGATTGGAATAGTGGATGCAAAGGTGGATGAGTAGGTAGCAGAGTGAGTCTTCTCCGAACTCCGACAGTTCAACTATTGGCAAATGCTTAAATTGCAAAAGAATATGAGGAGTAGAAGACACTGTTTTCCCATAGAGAGCAATTGTCTAACGATATTGCATCTATTATAGAGAGCAATACATCAAATGTGTATTTTATGAATTAGATATCAGATACCAAAGACTAAGTCCACAAGTGAATATGTCGACACAATTGGAGGTGCTATAGAATCATGAATATCGTCAAAATAAACACGTATATCATGCGTTAGATAAAGTTGGGGAAGGAGTCGAATGACTACAAAACTTTCTAAAAAATATTCCATGCTGGGTAAAACATCAGCCCTTATATGTATCCATTGCAATAGTCAATCGATAATTGGAATGGCATAAAATACTATGTATAACTGTAAATCTCGACGATACATCCAATTGCAATCTCAATATTCATGATTCTATAGCACCTCCAATTGTGTCGACATATTCATTCGTGGACTTAGTCTTTGGTATCTGATATCTAATTCACATAACTATATCCATCAAGTCCTGTTTGATATAATGCAATCCAAAACTTTTGGTATGTTTTAAATACTCTAAAACTTTATCAATTGCCTTCTAATACTCAGTGTTTGAATTACTTGTATATTGATTTAGTCAACTAATAGAGTAAACAATATCACATCAAGTGCAGTTCATGACATATTAAACTATCAATAATAAGAAAATATTTTATTGAGACTTACTACCACTTGTGTTTGAAATAAGATGCATACTAGATGTCTTGTACGGATAATTGGGGGTGTAATGCACAAATGTACATGTGTTAAGGGATAGAATTTCACATCGCATAAATATAAAAATATAGACAAATTTATAAGAGTTTGGACTACCACTCTTTTAATAAAGTTGACTTTTTAAGATGGAATCTCAAATCTTAACATGGTACCCCATTAAGCTCCAACGAGAGATTCGATTCGATTAAGATTCTAAAAAATTGAGCACATGGATTTCAAGATTGGTCTGTTCAAACAAGCCACCATCTTGCAGGGGCATGTTAAGAGATAGAATCTCACATCGAATAAAGATGAAAATATAGACTAATTTATAAGAGTTTAGGCTACTACTTTTAATAAGATTGACATTTTAAGATGAAAACATAAATCTTAACAACATCGACGGCCAAAACCAAACCCCAAAAAAATGGTTTTGGATTTTCCAAACAGTCTTAGATAATTTTATTTGAAAATAATTAAAACACTACTTAAAACGAATCATGTTCACCATTACTTGACGTGTTTTTTTTTAAAGTCTTATTTGCTTACGTTTTTTTTCTAATATATCCATACATTGAATATGGTAGTTTATATTTGTTGATAACAAGACAAATTAAATAGGGGCATATTAGACAATTAAAAATTTAATTATAGTCTAAAAAATGAAAGTGATCTAAATTAGGGAAAGATAAAAAAGAAAAGCAAGTATATCTTTATAAGATGAATATAATATATATATAACATTTGTTTGAACTCCGTTATTTTTAAAATACATTTTTTTCTCTTTTTTTCAACCACAAATTCTTCAACAAAATAATATTACACGCAAACTTCAACTTTTTTCTTATTTTTTTAACCAAACACTCTATATCAATCTAATATATCAAAATGCAATCTTAGCTAAAAATTGAGCTCAAACGGGCCCATAGTCTTAAATACAATGTATCAAATATATCTTTTAACCAACCAATCATTGAAGCTATACACTGCATGGTCCTAGTATGGACGTGGGGAACCACTAGTAGTAATTATTGGTATGAACGTGAATCCGTGGGCGCATGTCTTACAGTCTGGAATTTCGTGGAGTTGGAGAAGAGAATACAAACTAGCTAATTTCATGGACTGCGTTGGCGTTGGCGTTGGCGTGAGTGTGTGAGGGATTATAAAATTGGTTTTCTTTCGTTTGGTTGAGGGTATAAAGATTTTAAATGATTTTCACAAAGTGAATCTCGATTGTTAGATTGATTCAAGCGAAGGGTCATGATTATTTATCAAATATGTTTGTAAAATGCCTTGGTATGGGGAACGGTTCCTCATACATGGATTTTTCAATGATTTCTTCGTCTTTTTTTTCTAATGATTGTGAAAACTCGATGAATTCCGTTTAGTGGAAGATGAGCTCTAATGTTCGATTTGATTCTCGGGGCCTAAATGATCGTGTTTTATGAAGTTGGGGTGAAGAGATTTCGTTAGAGAGGATGTTGGGGAAGTTGGTGTAGGTGAATTGTTGGAACTGTTGATTCTCATGGCCTAAATGATCATTGTTTGATTATTTTTCAAATATGTTCCTCACATAACATGGTAAATCAACCACTTATTCATAATACCACATAAAAAAATTATTAAAAAGGTAATTTTAACATATGCAAAATAATTTAATAACTCAATGCATAATACATTAATACTAGACAATGTTATGTTCACAAGTCAATCAACTAATTTGGTTTCATTGAATTCTCTTAAAAGAAAATTATGAATGCGTAAACAATGGTGTAAATTTGCTTATTTTTACTCTCATGATTTCTATTTCACGCTAAAGAAAGTAGATTGTTCTTTATCTTTTTTTTTTTTTTTTTT
>CAIGRB010150774.1:79676-104523 GCA_903798255.1 Fraxinus quadrangulata
ACATTCTAAGATGTACCTCATAAAAAAATAAGATAAACTTACATCAACAATCAAGTGAACGACACATAGCCCTTGTTTGAGCCACATTAAAATTTTCATTCTTATTCTTTTACTCATTTTCAACCACACATTCTTCAATAAAATAATATTTTTCATCACATCAATAATTTTTCCTTCTTTTTCAACCACATATTCTCCATCAATCTATTATTCCAAAATAATGTGGCTCAAACACATCTATAGTCTTCTGACCTTCTCAACCTCTTTGCATGATTTGACTTCTGAATATATAAAGATTCAAATTGAAAACATATGCAGCATATAAATTTCAAAACTTATGACAACTCTTGGATTTTTTCGAATAACACAGCATGACAAATACCAAAAAATCTGCAAACTTCTCACATCTTGTCCACACATGGAAACCATTTCAACAATTACTTCAATAAAATATGAATTTGGCAGTATACCCAGGGGCGGAGATAGGGGTGGGCTTGCCCCACCCCAGCCCAAGCCAAATTAAAAAAAAAAAAATCACAAAAAATAAAATTGGTTATGACCTTTTTTTTTTTTTACTGTCCAACCCAGTAGTTCCGTACCACTCAATCCTAGCTCCGCCACTGAGTATACATATAGTTGAATTAGTAAGCAGTATAACAGATGCAATTGAATGTTGCAAACAAGAAAGAAAGAGATTACAGCCTCCTCTTGGCACATTTGTTGAGCTTCATAAGCTCCACGAGGAAAGGGAGAAGCTGAGGTACTGACATGTTCATAGACCTGTAAAACTTTCTCAAGTTTGCATTATAGCTCTCTGATGATCACTACTCTTGGAAATTGTTTGCTTTTCTTAACGGTCGAGAACAGAATCTAGGAGCCCAAGTCTTGCTTTTCAAAATTAAAATTTCGTAGTTTACTAACTAAATTTGACTTTACGTGCGGAATAATACTAATTAAAACAATACGTCTCTTTTAATTAGTTTTTAGATGGATAAGCATACAATCCAATTTCTAAGTTGAATTCCCCTAGTTATAATATTTGAAAATCAGTAAAAACATAAAGTTTGATGATGGAGAAACTCAACTAGGTAAAAATACCGGGACCAATTCAATTACCTTTACTATAGACAATGTGAGTTACAGTTCAATTTCAAACTAGTTCCACTAGTTGTTGTAACCCTGCAACTCCAAGATCTACTGTTCCTCCAAACTCACGATCTGCTACCGTAGATACTATCTAACTAATCTACTAGATCTCCCGATCTACCTCCTATAGCTTTCAAAATTCGCTGTAAATTTCAGACTCACAATCTTCTACACACGTCTCTTCCAAGTAGATACCTAGGAATCACCTATTCCTGTTCTTCTTCCTATACTTGTAGTCTAACATCTCTCAACCTCTAGCAACCTCTGAAATTCAATTGAAAAAATATCATCCTAAAGATTTTAGGAAGTAGGTATTTTGGATTCTTCAATTTAATGTTTTCTCCAAACAAGTGGTTATATGTTTTCAAGAAGAAATGATGAATCACAATGAAAGAACATGTTCTTGGATATTTAAAGAATGATATGAGACAAAGAATAATAATCAACCACCCTAGAATTTTGTTAAATAGCTTAGATATTTATATGAGAGGGTAATTTGATTGAATGGGCCAAATATAGTTGTTTAAAAACGCAAATTAGGGTTTTTCGGATCAACTTATCGCTCGAGCGATAAGCTGGCGACAGGAGAGCGACGACGGGCGATAGACATTCTATTTTTGTCACTAGAGCCATGTTCAGGCGATAGGTTAGCGAAAATGCAACGCCGTGTTTCTCCTCTTTTCATGCTCGAACTCTATCCAATTTATACAAATTGCACCCTAGGTCCTTAACTTTTACAACATGTTACACATTAGTCCATTTGTCCACAGAATCGTCAAGACTAAAAATCTAACATAAACGATGTGGTAAACGGGGTAGGAGACCTTCCTCGTCAATTATGTTGTCATCCCTAAGTTAACGCCTATTAATTCATAAAAACTAATGATATTTTTGTTTAATATTGGAATTATGAAGAGAAAATTACGATCTAAGTATAATCTAATTACGTAGTCGAAACAAATAATTGAACCAAAATCGTTTAAGTATCGGTCTCGACAAATAGAATCCATCTATCAAATTGTTGGAAGAGAAGTGAAAGATTGTCGATGAGATAAAATTTTTAATTGAAATTGTATTGAATTTGCTAATGTAGTCCCATTTTAATTCCTTCAGTTATTCGTAATTTATACAACATGACACCAATGTTTTTAATTTGAATTCAAATCCCTTTTGTCTTCACAATTTTTGGAATTTCGGCTTCTGCCGCCCCACCGCCAAGCCCAGAAACCCACCGCCCAATTCACTAAAAACCCAGATTAGCTAATTGGTCCTTTTCATTGACATTTCCGCCACACATCCACGTAGGATACAAAATAAAGTCACTATAAAATAATAAATTCAAGTTTCATCTTATTATTATTATTATTATTATAAACACTAATAAGATTTGTCAAAGACAACTCGGTGAAAGTCTCCAACCTATCAAAAAGAGCACCTTAATCCCAAGCTCTCAACATTGCAGCGGTCGAAAATAATCTCCAATCGATGTAGTAACATCTATCGATCTACCAATTCTTATATTGTGCATGAATTCACCGTTTGAGCTCCTACAATAGCACGGCAATGTTACCAACATATGTGCAATTTTCGATATTGTAGACCATACGTCTAGCTGTTGGCGACTTTGTTGTATCGTATGAGAATATGAGTATTCTGAGTGCGTGACATTAATCAAGATAGTAGATCGATTACGAATTACAATATTCTCTTTTTGTTCCCATCGCTAGGTCATTCAATCAAATTATAATTGTATAAATTGGACGTGGGTGGGTAAGTGATGAACATTAGAGAACGTTAATTTAATTGTCGAACACAAAATTTTCGTTTGCGTAAAACCGAAATGTTAAATCGTTGAAAGATCGAGGATTTAAATAGTTGATGACCTACTTACACCACTCGTCCAAGAGTAAGGGCTCTTAGTGAAATTGTTCCATATACTAATTGGAGCTAAAAAGAGAGTCGGAGCTGGCCGTGGGTTCGATGACACCTAAATCGCGGCAACGTCACACTCCCACGCGTAAGCCACGGTCTCCCTCCTTTTCTCTCTCATCGATCCATTACAAATTTATATGTGCAGCAATTTTTTTCCAAATTCCCAAATTCAAAACACTTTTCAAAAATTGAATTCGTCAATATATTGAAATCGAACGAAATAGCTGGTTATAATTATACCACCAAAACAGAGCAACCAACCAGGGAGACGGGGAGAGGATGAAAAGGAGTAAGCATACTATTAAATTACCCGTATCGTTTCTATTATTCTCAGACGTGTAGAATTTCAAATTCTATCGATTTGCTAAGGCCATATCTAATCTAATTTTTTTCAAAATTCGGTTACTTTTAGTTTTAATTTTTTTTTTTTTTTTTTTAAAGATCCGAGCAACTTTTATTTCATCATATTTATCGATTCGATCTTGAATTATTGACTTTCAGATTGAGTGCTTGACCGGTAAAGGTTGATTGATGATCTGACGTAAAATATTTGTGTATTGAAGGAAGGATCATTGATCAGTGAGCTTTCCGGGCGTTTAAAGACTTTTTTATCCTCTGTATATATTGTAAAGGCATTATTTTATGGGTATATGCATTCTTCGTTCCTTCGTGTTTCTAGAAATAGTATAATTTGCTAATGAATAAAGTGTTTACACAGAGAAGCTTTTAGTAAAAAGGCAAAGTATACTGGTTTATAGTAGGGCCTACAGTCCATTGGGTTTATTTAGCTCTGGTTTGGAAAGAAGTTGGAAATTACTTTTGGGGTCTGTATAGGAAGTTTTGTTATGCTACTAGATAAATAGAGGCTTGAGGAGTTATATTGGATTGTAAATTTGGGTTAAAATTTGACATATGAAGAGAATTTTGGTATTTGAGGCTTGAAAACCACTGTAATGAAGCTAAATAGATCCAAGAGTCCAGCAGAAATAATGACTGGTGAGGTATCTGGTCCTTCCAGTCAATGGGTGCAGCAAGATTTAACCTCTGGCCTTTTGATTAATGAGGTGCCAGTTTGGAAAAATGTAAATAACAATGTATCTGTACAGACAGGCGAGGAGTTTTCGATGCAATTTCTTCAGGATCGTACTACTTCAAAAGTTGTTCCTACCTTGCATGGTGTTGCTCTGAACTATGAGAAGAAGGTTGGTGTTCCTGAAATTCAGAATAACCAACTATGTTATGAGGACCTTGCAAGAGTTCTTGGATTGAGAAGAGTGGATTCGGAGTGTGGTTCTGATGTCACTGAATTTACTTCTGCAAAGGGTTCTACTACAGAGATTGAGAATGGGGTTTATGTTAATAATGAAGCTGTATATTGTAACGATGGTGGTGCTAATGGACATGTGCCAAGAAAGTTTACTAGTGTAGTATATAATGATCAGACCAATTCAATGCAACGTGCTCCGGTGTTAGCTGAATCCGAATCCTCTAGATCCTTGGATTCTTCTGGATTAAGAGTTTCAGATGGTTCTCAATCTGGAAAAATAAAGTTTTTATGCAGTTTCGGTGGTACAATATTGCCTCGTCCTGGTGATGGGAAACTCAGATATGTAGGGGGACAGACACGTATTATATCAATACGGAAGAATCTTTCATGGGAAGAACTAGTGAGGAAAACCTGGGGCATATGTGCCCAGCCTCACTCAATTAAATATCAGCTCCCAGGAGAGGATCTTGATGCTCTTATATCTGTGTCTTCCGATGAGGATCTGCAGAACATGATCGAGGAATATTATGGGGTTGAAAAACTTGAGGGTTCTCAACGACTACGTATTTTTTTGATTCCTTTGAGTGAATCTGAAAGCTCCTGTACACTTGATGCCAGATCTGTTCAACAAAAAGACCCTGATTATCAGTATGTTGTTGCTGTAAATGGTATTGTGGGGATTGATCCTTTCCCCTCGATGTACTTTAATGGGCAGCCTTCTGCTGTGGAAGCGAGCCACTCATTGCCTAATGCAGAAAGCAACCCAATCTCCAAGAAAAGCCCTCCCTTCCTTCCACATCCTTTGGAAATGAAGGACAACCCTGGTGTCCCAAATCTTACCCAGTTTTTGAATGAATCTCAGAATTTGATCAACTTCCCATATCAATCCCCTTCTATTACTCCCGTTCCTGTTCAACAAGGAGATCTAAGGATTGACAACACAGCATTGTATGAAAATATTGCATCAAATGGCAGTACAGAAGGTCCCATTTTATTCAGCACTGCTCAATTATCACCTCCACCCGAGAATTCCATTTGCTATACTGCTGCATACTATCATAACTCTCAGTTGCCCATAAATGTGACGAGTTTATTCGATCCTATTAGAAAAGATGACATCGTACAGCCAAGTGTTTCGAGTGAATCCATTTTCCAGGGAGAGCTTGTGGCTCCACCAGGACTTGAGCAAAATAGCAGCAACTTTGAACAAAGCTGTCATGACATGGCAGCAATGACGGGAAGGATATTTCATTCGGAGAAGCATCACTCTCACCCTGATAATCTGATGGGCATTTTGCCAGGATGTAATGATTCAATTGGTTCTCATCATGGAATGCCTCATGCCGTTTCTGACTCCAAGCTTCAGGAACAGGGTGAGAGGTCTATTTACGGCTCACGAGAAGGAATGAGTCTGTTGTCCACCTTGAACTATTCAAGACCTCAATTATCTACACAGAAAGTATCGGTTTCGTTTCAAGAAAAGCCATTTCAATTTCACGAGAATATTGGCCTTGTCGAGCCACAAGTTCATAATAAGCTACCGAATGTGGAGTCAACTCTATCTAACAGAGGGGTGGAAATGATGTTTCCTCTAGGCACGGAGTCATTAAGCAGAACCGGATCTAATGATCAGTTTGAAAATTGTTGGAGTTCTGAAACAGTGATCAGGCATGACACAAGTGGCCAACTGTTACACAATGTAGAGAACTCTTGTGGTAGCAAGTCACCTCTGGTTGCTATGGAGTCAATTAAAAATTTGCAGAATGTCAATTGCCCAGCATCTCTTATGGGCTTCAACACTCCAAGACAAGATGAACAGCTTGCTAGCTGTGTTATCCATGCATCATCTGCAATGGACTTGAAACCATGTATTGATTCAACGTTGGAGAAATCTCAAAACAATCATATGGGGAAAACCTCATCTGGAGTCATGAGGTTCAAACCAGAAAGCAACACTTCATGGGACAAGAGCTCAGAAGTTGCCGGGCTTATACACAATTCTAGGGAACAGTCTCATGTTGCAAGCTCTTTAAGTGATATACTTGGGGGATTATCTAACGATTTAGTTTCACATGAGGTCCCTGAGCATCAACCTGCTGCAAGTCCAAAGGATGTGGGTCTTGAGAAACCCAAGGTAACAGGATCTGAAGACCTGCATAACCCTACAGTTGCTGATAATGCAGGTGGAAATAAGGCTCTGCACAACTCTGCTTTGATGCAGAATCCATCTAAGGATAGGAGAGAAGTCTATCTCCTCGATGAGGACTTGGCCAATTATGCTGATCACCAGATCGGAAAGTTGAACCATTTCAATTTTTTTAATGAGCAGCATAAGGTACAGGACACTCCACTATGTAAGAACAAGGAACAACATCAGCAGAAGCCTGTCCCAATTATTCAACATGCGAGTTTACATTTATCTCCTACTGCTGAATCTCGCTCCAAGATCGTCCAAGAAGTAGCAGATACAGTTAATGCGGAAATCCTATCTCCTAGTGCTACTGAAGCTGAGAACAGTTTAAAGAATTCGAGTTCTGAGGTAAATTATTTTTTGCTGTATTATTTTGAATCTCTAGTCTCATTATCTTCTCATCTATATGTAATTTTATGCCATTGCCTGTGATTAATGTAGGATGCTCATTCCGATGGACATAAAGAAGAATTGATTAGTGATGCAATGATAGCTGAAATGGAAGCAGATATATATGGTTTGCAGGTACCTGTTTAATACTTGTTAATAACTAGAAAAATGCTAGGTGTCCTGTTATCATCCATCTTAATTTCGCTGAGCTTTTATCCTTTTCTACTCAACCAGCAGGTGGGGGCATGGGTTTGGTAAGAGTAGTTATGGTTGCTTTCTGCCAATGATTACATATCATTCTAAACTAATTCTTGATATAATTATATGGCTTGATTGTTGAATTAATTAAGCATCAATTTCAGCCATAAAATGCTCATGATATTAGGTTCATCTGGTAATGCCCTTAGAATTCACACATTTGTTACACTACAATTATTTCTCTCACAATAGAAGTGTTTGGTTTTCTTTTGAACCTTCAATTCCTTTTCCTCATTTAACTGGTTACTATGGGTGGTTTTTTCTTTTTGGGTGGCGTTTGTGGGAACTAATTTAGATTATGTTTGAACATCAACTTTTTAGTTACTTTTGTTTCCACTTTTTAAGAGATTTTATATTTAAGTAGACCATTAAAGTGCACATATTGGAATTTTAATTAAATATGTCCTTAAGGTTTGAGCTCTGCCTTCTGATAATTCAAATTTTCTTGCAGATTATAAAGAATGCTGATCTTGAAGAATTGCGCGAGTTAGGATCTGGTACATATGGAACTGTTTATCATGGGAAATGGAGAGGATCAGATGTCGCCATCAAAAAAATAAAAAAAGCATGTTTCTCTGGGAGATCATCGGAACAAGAACGATTGGTGGGTCATTTATGTATTTCCTTTCTTCGCAAGTCATATTTCTTTGGGCTTCTGAGCAAAACTGGTTCAATGTAAAATGCATGTAACGTTCATTATCGTCTGCCTTTGCAGGCACAAGACTTCTGGAGAGAAGCGCAGATCCTGTCCAATCTCCATCACCCAAATGTTGTTGCATTTTATGGAGTGGTACCAGATGGTGCTGGGGGAACCTTGGCAACCGTAACTGAATTTATGGCAAATGGATCACTCAGAAATGTCCTAATTAAGAAGGATAAGTGAGCCATCTTCCACTTCGTTTCTGCACTTTTCTTGTTCATAATGTAAAACGATTCTCTGAAATAAAAATTGCAGATCACTCGATCGCCGTAAGAAGCTCATAATTGCCATGGATGCAGCTTTTGGCATGGAGTACTTGCATTCAATAAATATTGTCCATTTTGATTTGAAATGTGACAATTTGTTAGTTAATCTGAGAGATCCACAACGACCCATATGCTAGGTACTTACTACTAATTGAAGAGTGGATTGTTTTAAACTGCATGTTAATAACTGTGACTCATGAAAAAAAGTGCATATTGGCATAACATACTATAAAGTACTCAGTAATTTAGGGATAAAACCTTGGTTGGGAGATTTTTTTATTTTTTTTTGCCTTTTCAAATCTATATGCATTTTTTTGACATCGGTGGCTACTGATATTGCCATAATGCATGTTTGAATATCTATAATTCAAGCTACTATGGGTATTATAAATAAGGAAATAGTATTCTAAAATGAGGTGAAGTTAAATGGTTTATTTTGTATTTTGCATCCTCCAAAACGTACAGTTTTCAGTACATGACCTCTAATAATAATGAGAAATTTTAAGAATTCATGTTTTAAAAGATAAAAGAGGGCCCTGAACAAAGAGAGTCCATGTAACACCTATTCTTGAATTATTTGAACTAAAAGCTTGAGTTGTTGGAGAGGTCACATGTAATATTATTTAAATCTTGTTTTAACATGCCTCTCACATGTAGGAGGATTTCTTTTTTTCCATCAAAGGCATAACACGTGCATAATTCCTAAAATCCAGTCACTAGCCCTGCCTTCGGCATCCCCCTCCCTGCAATCCGAACTGATAAATGGAGGCTATGAGACTTGAATCTATGATCTTCATGTGTTCTGATACTTATTCATCTAAAAGTTTAAGCTGTTAGAGAGGTCACATTATATTATTTAAATTTTGTCTTCAACACTTAATTTACATACACAATAAATTATATCTTCTCTGGTGATGTGTGCAAGATAATCAGTATTAACCTGAGTCGGCACATGCCTCTGTGCATATGTGTGTTGAAAACCACAGATTGCTACAGTTGAAGATGGGATTCACCTGGATGGATGTGACCAATCCCAGTTTTAGGAGAAATCTTACATTTTTCTCCATTATTAACTGGCAGTAACTAAGAAAGTTTGGTAGGTTGGAGATTTCGGACTATCAAGAATCAAACGCAATACACTAGTATCTGGTGGTGTGCGAGGAACCCTTCCATGGATGGCGCCAGAACTATTGAATGGGAGCACTAGCCGGGTATCAGAAAAAGTAAAAAACTACTATAAATATTTTCCATGCGGTATTTTACTAATATCTATCAATCAATCATAGTATAAAGAACCCGAAATATGATTTGGCTTTCGACAGGTTGATGTGTTTTCATTTGGCATAGCGCTGTGGGAGATCCTAACAGGTGAAGAACCTTATGCAAATATGCATTGNAGGAACCCTTCCATGGATGGCGCCAGAACTATTGAATGGGAGCACTAGCCGGGTATCAGAAAAAGTAAAAAACTACTATAAATATTTTCCATGCGGTATTTTACTAATATCTATCAATCAATCATAGTATAAAGAACCCGAAATATGATTTGGCTTTCGACAGGTTGATGTGTTTTCATTTGGCATAGCGCTGTGGGAGATCCTAACAGGTGAAGAACCTTATGCAAATATGCATTGTGGGGCAATCATTGGTAAGTTGATATTTTACAACGAGTAATCATTTGCTAAAGCTAATCAACACCGAGGGAACATGGCAAACAAATATTAAAATGAATTCAAACTGCCTTGACGTAGAACAAGAAACTCTTGTCAATTTCAATTATTTGATGTATTATCATTTTGTTATTTAAATTTTGAGACTTTAGTTTTACTGGATTTTCATTTAGATGTTTGATATTGGTTTTTAAGTTCTATAAGAGTGCTATGTAATCTGTGAAACTTGTTTTTCTTTCTTATAGAGCTTTTTTGGCCTAAAATTACAAAGACCTTTAGGGTTTCAAATTACCATAGAAGGAAATTTAAAACTACTTACCATAATCTGCCGTTTGAATACCCATTATAACGACTTCCGAGAATGTCCTCAGCAAAAGGGTACTAATGAACAATGAAAGTCAAATCTTCCAACACCCTATATTCTTTTTCCTTATATATGGGGATTATACAGGCACTACATAACATTAGTGTTAATCGGGTAAAACAAAAGCATTGTATATGAAGAACTTTGTCAATTATTTGAATAACAGAATATGGCTCTCTCTATTCTCTAACTTATATTGGGGAGAAACTGTTTCCAGAAATGACCAAAACCCCCAGCCAATGTCCTCTATGTAAACAAATTCATAAAAGATGACCAAATCCCCCAATAACTGAGCTCAAAACCATGGCGAGGAGTTGAGTGCTTTTGTCGGTCTTTGTTTCTTTACCAAGAAAGCTCCAATTAATTATCGCATCTAAAGTGCCAGCTAAGGTAACAGTTTAGTGTGACATTGATGGCTCAAACTGAGCCAATTTCTGTTTCTTTAAATATGACCATCTATGATGCACAGACACATGTCGGATACGTCGACACGTGATTTTTTATAAAAGTACTAACATGACACGTCGTCAACACGTTGATTAAATTCTTTAAAATTCTTTATTTACATAGTATAAATTTAGTTTTTTATTTGTTAATTTTTCTTGTTGAAAATTTTTAAATATAAGTACATATTTGTTATTTACTAGTAACTTTGTGTTAAAAATATGTAATATTTCGAATAAAAAATAAAAATGATCATGGTAGAGTGTCCGAGGAGTATCGGTATCTGACACGTGTTCGATATGGACGTGTTACACTAGTTAAAGTGTTCGTGCAACAAAGATGACCATTGAAGTACACATCGTTGTTTGACATGGAACACATTGAGGCTTATTTAAAATACCTGTTGCAGGCACATTCGTCTGTCATTTTCTGCTGGAACTAATGCTTCTTTTCCTTATATTTCTTCAATTAATTTTGCTCGCTTTGATGGTGAGGTGTTAGGATGGGTATCGGAGTTTTCTGTGTGGCAGTGGGATTAGGTTGGAGGACTATATATATCATGAATGTATAAGCCATTTTCTAATGGCTATGCAGGTCCCTTCTCGTGCTTTTATAGTTGATGACTATGGCTTTGAATTTTGATAGAATTGAACACACTTTATTTCACAACTACTAGAGAAATTATTAGCCTTTCAAGATAAATGATACCCTTTACCTTCAAAATTTGAATGATGCATAGTATTAACTGAGTGAAGTGCATGGAGGGTTTCTTGTGTGTCAGGACCACACCAGATAAGATACCTAGGGTTGAGTACCAAAGTACAATATGAAGGAGTCAAATCCCCAGATTTTATGAAATTGCTTCTGACAACCTGGAATCTGGATTATTCTTTGATGTTTCTAAAAACTAGGTGCATAGTTTTTCTAATTAGTCTTCAGATGTTAATCCTTGAGCTTGAGCTTGAGTGGTAGATGGTAGTATGAGAGATGCTGGGTTCTGTTAATGACATGGGTGCAAAGTAAAACGAGATAACCGATACCATCAAAAAATCACTTCTGAAATAAGTGAGGATAATTTTGTGAGTTAATTTTCCAATAATCCTTGGCATGCTTTTGAAGAGGTACTTGTAATGTTCTTTAAATTTTCTGCACATGGCACCATATACTTTGTCTGTTGAACTTCTTGCCATTTTATCATTTTAACTGATCTGTAAATCATGTATGTAGGAGGAATCGTCAAAAACACTCTTCGGCCTCGCATCCCTGAGAAGTGTGATACCGGGTGGAGGATGCTGATGGAACAATGTTGGTCAGCTGAACCAGAGGCACGGCCATCATTCACTGAGATCACTAATAGGTTAAGATATATGTCCGCGGTCCTTCAGTCAAAGGGGAATATCAACCCTGTGAGTCAAATGAAACCCAATATTACCATGTAAGTCGAAAGACACTTTCTTCAGGGGTAAATATCTAATAGTATGTTGAAAACTGCTGCTGGGGTGGAAGATTCGTGAATTTTTTATTTCTTTCTGTTTCTTAAGAGTGTATATTTTCTCTCATTTTGGCGTTTTGAACCTTTATCGATCTAATTTTTTTATTCTTTTGCAACTGACTTTAAATTAGAGTTTAGACATGAAAAAGATTATTTTAACTCATACTTTTCATTAACCTCAAACGAATCCCTTTTTCTCTGTGGTTGAGTCTTTTGATATCTTGTTAACCCTCAGTATTTTCAGATTTTCTTTGAATTAAAGGGTTTAACCCTCAGTATTTTTCGGATTTTCTTTGAATTAAAGGGTTTAAGGATTGGTACCTCTTAAAAAAAGATGGAAATGAAAATTAAAGCAATAAAATATTGCTTAATTTATTGTAAATGATGAATCTTATAAATCCTTCTAAAAATGTGTGAACAAAAACGATTTGAATATTTATAAATATGAGCAATCAGATGTGGAAAAATTGATTTCCTAAACAGTTTGAAAATCTTCATTTTTTCTTCTATTTTTCCTGTTTCTTGACAGTTTTGGTGACAAGGGTGGGCCACACAAATATAACTACACCTCAAATAAAACAGGTTGACAATTAAAAGATTGTGTCGTGTACACCCCTTGTCCATATTTTAAAATATGGTAATAGTGATAGCCAATGCAGTTGAATTTCTATTTTGTATTATTTAGATATACCAAGAAATAGGTAATACTTTTCTTCCCCCGCTAGGCTTGGAACATGCCTAAGTTGACGAAATGTTCATCCAATAAACAGAAGCATATGAATGGTAAGGCCGTAATAATATTGAGTTGTTTGCAACAAATTTTAATAAAAGAAAATACATAGAAACCTCTTAATATATTCAACCATTGGGTTAGCCCCGGCCTATTCATTGTCTGCAACCAAACTGGGTCGCAAATTTCGCGCACCCGATCCAATTTGACTAGCATGCAGAACACAACATCACCACAGCAGGAAGTAAAACTACATGCTCTGAATATGCGAAGGTGCTAATGTCTCACTGATCATTAGATATATCACAGTCCCAGCAGGGGTGGACCCAAGAAACTTTTTCAGTACGGGCAAAAATTTCTTGAATCCAGTGAGCACTCATAAGTGTACAGACCTTGCCAAGCCCACTTAAATGACATAGTACAACCCTCCCATGGACACTTGAGAGGCCTATCATCATCATGAACAAAGTGGTGTTGTACTGCATATTTGTGGGAGTTGAATTTCTTATTGCACCCATCGACTGGGCACTGATTGCGTTTGTGAAGGAGAAGAGCATTTGTCTTGAAACTCATTTGACAGCCTTCTAATGCACAATTGTGAGGTCTGGTCTCATGTTCTTTCTTATCCTTGTGAGGGAGAGAATCGGCAGAAGCCTTCCTCGCCTTCTTCAACATTCACCACTTTTTTTAAAAAAAAAAAAACTTGTGCTGGAGGTGGCCCACTACGTTGGGTCCGCCCCTGAGTCCCATGAAACAACTACTAACTCTCAAAATATCTATTTAATTCGCATGTGTGATGCGCTGACTGGACAAAACTAGACAGAACCAAAGAAGAAACTATTGTCCATTACCATGTATCAAGATATAAACATAAAATATACGAAAAGACATCCTTCAGCATGCATCTAGACCAAGAAATAAAATTTAAAGGCGAACATGTTAACTTGCACGATACAAGTTTTACATTGACAAGGAAGGAGACATAGAATGCAACAGAATATATTAAAAGCAACAAATTTCTAAAGTTCAAACAATTTCATTCCCTATTAAGTAACCTTGTTCTATCTTTGCCCCTTCCTACTGAAGGAACCACAGCTGCAAACAAATCCTGGAGAAAGGTATTCATGATACGTCCTTCTTGATCTTCATTTTCGGGCTTTGAGCTGATGGATCTGTTTCCTAGCTCATGCTGAAATCCATTCTTCAAGAGGCAATCTGCACATGATGTTAAACGTGGTTAGAAATATCACAACCGGTCAATCAAGAGAAACCAACACATTTTTCAGGGAAATATCAACTTATGACCACAAATAAACAGGAAGACTACCGGAGCCACCTGCAACTAGTCTTAAGATAGGTCTTGATCTGACCTAGAACGCATCAGCCTTCGACGCCTTCTTGGGTTTGCAAGAATATCTTCACCATTATCACTCAATATGTTTAGATCGGTTTCATTATGAGCTTCTTCTTCGTCGTTGTCGTCATCCTCCTCCTCCTCCTCCTCGTCATCATCATTATCATCTTGCAACAGCCTTTCACCCCAAAGATAGTGCCGTCTAGAAAAAGGTCCACTTGGGTGTCGATGCCTTGCCAAACCTCTTGACCTGCCACCTCTTCGCTCGGATGCTGGATCCATTGAACCGATCATGTGAAACAAGAAGAAGGTGCTTAACCACCTACCAGCTTCAGCACCACTTCTTCTGGTTCCACCTGATTGCACACTTCCATTATCATACACGTAGTCACCAAGAACTCTTTCACTTCCACCTGATAGCCCACTTCCATTATCAAAAACATAGTCACCAATTACATTTCTTTCCCTTTCACCTGATAGCCTATCTCCATTATCAATCACATAGTCACCAAGGACAATTGCCCCTGGCATGGATGAGCGAATGGCACTAACAATATCATTGTTCACTCTCTGATCTTCAAGGCGTTGCCATGCTTGCTGTCTTGATGGGTCAATATCAGCTGGGCAGGCTGTCGGATGAACCCTTCTAGCATGCCGACGTAGTTCCCTATAGTTACCAGAGAACGAGCATGATTCACGAGAGCAACTTCGGGACTTCAGGTTGAGATACATTCTGTCCTCTTCTACGACCTTCCAGCCCAGAACTCTCCCACGGCACAAAGGGCATCTCAAATTTGATTGTGGTTCTGGCTTCTCCATGTTAGTCTCTCCAAGATCAAACCTTTCCCACAAAATTCCTTCTTGTTCTGCAAAGTCAGAATCTGCATCATAAGTGCTGCTTCCTCCAGATCCTCCAGGCATTTCCACAGTTGTGCCAGTGTTACTAGCATTAAGATCGTGATTCACATGATCCCAAGTCAAACCACTTGAAGTTCCCAGGTCAAAGTTCCTACTAGAAGCATTAATAAAATCATGCAGACTTCTGGGTGCTAATGTAGCATAGCTGTCTGTGTTTTCTTCTGTAAGTTTTTTAAATCGGTCCAAGCAATTTGAATGCCTATAACTAGTGTCGCAAATGTATGACCGACAACCCTTATCATGAGAACTGCAAATGAGAAGAACAGTATTGTGTGGGTGGTCCATGCAAATGGGGCACGAAACTTCATCCAATTCCTTGTACAGAGCAGACGTATCTGCATCATTTGATAAGCTTCGCTTTCTACCAGCCATCTATTTGCACTGTGAGAAGTTTCTAATATTGAATTCATTAGCATAACAGCTATATTCCGGTACAGTTCAAAGAAAACCAAACAAATATAATTTTAATTGACAAAATGGCAGTAGAAATCATAATTGCGTCACAAGACAAACATAGAACTTAAAACACTTCCCGTACAGGTAGCAAAACAGTTATAAGAAACTACTTCAATAGTCATGAAATGGACAAAAGAAATCCAGTAATATTTTAAGCCATTTGTGAGGGTGTGTATGTGAGAGCATATTTGTGTGAATGTCTCTTTATGCGAGAGAGAGAGAGAGAGAGAGAGAGAGCTTAATGGTTTACCTACTTTCAAACCCACAATTCATATTCGAACAGATGAAGCAGACTATTAAAAAATAAATGAAAATCTGATTCTAGCAACAACCACAAGGGTATGCTCCGTACACTGGACTGCGCTAAACAATGCCTAAATACATGTCTCTCTTCCTTGATTTCTTCTCATCCATTCTAGTCTCTTCCATACCAAACATACCATAAATGTACATTTTTATTAAAATGACAATAAATATAGTTGACTTGTCTTAGTTAATTTATGAAATACATAAGCTGAGCAAGAAGAAACAGTCTTTCCAATACCTAGCTTCTTTTCCTCATGACTAAAATATCAAGCTAGCCTACTACCATTCCCACCCGAAAGGCCCTTTCCTCCTCTTATATAGATTAGGAACACAAGCCCAAGAAAAATGAGAAGACCAGAACTTGAACGCTTAGAGGTGGATATAAAAATTCTTATTGCCACACGAACCTAATAGCAGTTACAATAAAGGAATGACAGGAGAACGAGCATCTGTCAACTATGCTTGTCTAAAAGAAGAGGCCACAAATATCTAAAACTAGAAAGAGCTTAGGAAATCAAACAGGAAAAAAATAAAAGAACAAAAAAGAAAGGGAGGGATATAGAAAGATCAGAACGAAGCCAAAAGGACTTTAACTGGCTTCATCGCTCCAATTGAACAGCACATTTAATTCAAGCCACATTTGACTAGACTTCCCTTCAAAAATCTGAAACAAACTATAGAGCTATCATACCAGACTGAACTTTTTTAATCTCCCACACATTTTTCCCATTATATCATGTAAGATCAAAACAAGCTTGCCAAATGGAAAAATTGACCTAAAATATCACGAGACTGGAAAATTTGAGTGCTTATTAACTCATCTTCATCTATGCTTCTTCAAACCCTTTCAGCGGTTCCTTCACCATTAAAATAGAAATTCAAAAGGAAGCTTCCTGGAACTCATTAGGAGTTATCTAGATCTTAGAGAGAACAAACCCTGGGCTACTTATGGATCTGTTGGTGCTCCATAAAAAAGTTTCCTTCCCAAAGCAATCCCCTAATAACAGGAAGAAAAAGGAGAACATCTATTCAAACCCCAATCTCAAACCCAATATAATGAAGACAAAACGTGTAGAACCAGCAAAATTGTCTGCCTCAGTTGGAATTAAAGTGTGTACAACCAGAGGTCTAAACATTCAAAAATAGAAATTAAGACGATTTAAAAAACACCAACAAACAAAAATTTGAATTTGGTGAATATAGTATTGCCGCAATGCAATCCAACATAGAAATACACTTTTACTCACCAGTTAAAGTTATGGGCTTTATCTCTACTGGCACCTCTGAATTGACACTGGATCAAAGTTACCAATGAAATAAAGTATCTTTATTCTACTCCAAAGCATATGTGACGGCCAACAATTACAAGAATTTAACAAATACACTTCAGTAACACTTCCAATTAAGATATTGATAATATCTTGAGCCACAGTAACCAGTGAATCCTATGACCTGCAGTGGTAATGTGGAATATAAATAGTCAATGGCATAACATCAAATTTTATAATCAAACAGCAAGCTCCAGGAATTATACAGTGTTCACAAACAAAACATGAATTGAAACAAGAACTACACTTCACTGCGTAGATTAAATCAATGAAATGAAGACTAGTACAAATCATTAGAAAAAAAATAAAAAATCAATAATAATAATAATAAAACCAAGCAAAGCTTGATTTCAAATCCACAAGATTTTGGCAAAACCCTCCCATAAATAAAAGGGTGAGCCGATCAGGTTCAGCTAATTCAGAAAAGCAGAATTTAAAAGGTCCATACTCATTATATCATCAAAACATGATATTTGCTCTATGCAAGCCTAGGATAATGTAGAATCATTGAGACACTAGAAACCCATTATAATAAATAAATTTAACCATCTTTTCCAAGATGCTTTACCCAGAAGTTGTTTTAAAAAAAATCAAGAAACGAAGGCAAAAAAATCCTAAATATCTCCATGTTCCAATTCATTCCCCCTAAAAATCCGTATTTAAGCAAATGTATTTCCCAGAAACGGAAACCGCGAAAAAATTATCAAGAAAAGAAATTCTGACCAAAAATCTCAAAACCCCCAACTTCTACCATGAACAGATGCTTTTTATGTATCAATAAATACATAATTCTAAACATCTTCATCTACCCGCACACAAGCATCAGCAACAATTGATCCAACAAATCACAGAATACGGACAAAAAATCACCGCTTACAAATTGAAGTCGCCGAATTACAATTGGTGCAAAAAAGAGTTGGTCTAGCAATTATCCTCGCCAAAATTGCTGTTAAATTGTGGGTTTTTCCAATAGATATTAAGCTAAAATTGGGTGGAATTTACGAGAAAGCTTCGGATGAAAGTGGGTTGAAGAAATGGTGAAAAGTTGTATAAGCCCTTTCATTTCATACTAAAAAATACATACATACATACATACATACAACATAATTTACATATTAAGTACAGAGTCGATCCGAAGGAGATTCTGAAGGAAGGAGGAAATTATGAGAGTAGAAGATTAAAAAGGGTTCTAAGGACGAAGCAGCCGCGATTTGCGTGTACATTTTGCATGCCGCCAACGTGAACAAGGATGTGGGGCCAGTTCAGTTCGGTCCAACCATTTCATTTCATTTTTTTGTTCTCTTCTCTTCAACCATGTTTGGCTAATTATAAGTAAAATAAACAAAGATTGAATTAGTGTGAACATCAAAATAAATTTTGGGTCTTCAGATTGCGTGGATCAAATGCACTAAATCGTACTTGTAAGTTTGAAAATCCAAATTTATATATTTGACTCGTAAATAATGAGATTTAAAATTGTGTACACGATTTGATTCGCAGAATTGTGAACATCAAAACTTATAAGAAAGTAAATTATATTGATGTTCACTCTTATTTATTTAACTTATTAAGTTGTGCATCCCATAATCACGTCTTTTTAATATACACAATTTTTGGGCTCTCAAAAATCATAATATATACACCCCGAAACTTGAAGAGAGAGTGGATAACGAGACTCGATATTTGGGGATACTATAGCGACAAACAGTCTCATCTTCATATACGAGTGCTTGTAAAATAAATAAGTGTAACAGAGTATACTGAATGCAAGACAAAGCCAACTCTGTCCTCTCGAACTAGGAAAAGACTATCAATGATTAATTTATGGTGAAAAAATGAATCAACGGGGAAAAATAAATTCTCACATATGGCATCAAATGTTTTGTGAAAACTAAAGATAAATTGTTAGATATCATTTTCAACGAAAAAGGATAAATGAAATTTAGATAGACGGAAAAACAGAACAACGTAGAACACAAAATGATGGGGAATACAGAATCTAGATAGTAGTTCAAACTTTCACGATTAAAGATACGCGATAACATAACAGGTCGTCTAAACAAATGAATTACATGTTGAGTTGAGACGATTGTATGTCGAAACACTGAAGGAAATATTTTCGGAATTATAGTGAATTTACATGTTTTTTGTTACACTGCTTACTATCACATGAAAGGATTTAAATAGGATTAGTTCAAGAGTAAAAGAAAATCATCTTTGGTGTCCTGATTCGAAAAAAATATTTTGAACAATGATTATATTTTGATAAATATATTATATTGAAACAAGTAACTCAAAGAATCTCCAGAAAAAAATCAACAGTACTTAGCCTTGATATGAATGATGGTACAACTACAAAGGGATCCACACTTCACATTCTCAATCAATAAAAATGATTAATGATTGTGTAAAATACATGGCATGGCATGGGAATACACAACTAATGTTTGATTAAAGATTATTTTATAATAACTTCCTATCAAACATACTTTTGTCCGCGTATTTTGTAAGATATATTCATTTATTATCCATATATTTTATAGAATCTGTAAATTATAATTACTTATCTTATAATTTAATCACCAACCAAACATTTAAACTATATATCAATGTCAAGTAACAATACAAGTTCACAAATATCAAATTATTTAGCGTTGTAGTTGAAATAATCAAATTTACTTGTAGCTACAAGATTTATCATCCAAACGTACATTAATAAACAATCTTGAGTCAATTAGGATCGAAAATACAATATATCTCGACTAATGTGTCAAAACTAGGGACTACGAGGTGCCAAACCATCAAAACTTGGAAAAGTAGGATAAAATGGAGGGTATTAACATTTATGAGAAATGTTCCCCTGCCCACAATGAAAAGTCTTATCTTGTTGACTTGAATAAAACCCTGTTTACAATTCTCACATTTGGAGAGAACCGTAAATAAAGTTTTCGTGCCACATAAGTAAGTAGACAGTCTTATCTTGTTCACTGTGAATAGGAGAACAATTTTATAACACTTACACCCGAAAGTCAGCTTTTTTGTCTCGATTTTTGTGCACCTTGTGTGCGCTAGGATCATTTTTGTTTGGGGCATGGTAATTATATCCCGCGAAATAGATTGATAGCCAGACAAAAGGTGTCCAATCCTTCTAGAGAATGCCTCCTAGGACGTGATGAAGATGCTAACGTGTTGATGCACTGAAAGACGGATTTTGGAAGGAAATTGAGAGTGCAGGTCATAATTTTCTTTTCACCTAATTTCAAAGCATTTAAAAAAAACTAATATTAAAGAAATTTACCAATTCTGATCAAGCTGAGAATTTTCAACTTTGAAAATGAAAGGCCCCCACCCTATTCCTCTGGGGGCTAATAACGCAATTTAAGGTAAGTTCCTTATTTACTCCACGAAAAATAAAATTATACTTTCTATCCAAGAACTCTTAAAATTATTGCTTTTAAAAATAAAAAAAATCTAGAAAAATTTTGGGATGTTACATTAATTCATCGTAGAAGGTTATCTTATCCACACGACATTCATTCTTTATATATTAATTATTATTTTTAGAATTAACCTTAGCATACAATCATACTTGACAACCTTGGTGTTATCAAAATACGGATCATCGATTTTAAAAACAGTTTTTGAAATAAATGAATATAATGTTGTTAAGTGTGATTTGTCAACCAAAATTGTCAAATAAAATTATACTAGTAGTATGATTGTCGTTTTATATTTCATCCACATGAAATCTTACTATTTTCATTTCCTCCAAACTCAAGTACTACCAACTTCATGTACATCAATTTACAGACCCTCTAAACATTATTCCACACACTTATTTTTCTTTTCGATTTGTAAAAATACTTTTACAAATTCTAGAAGATAAAATGAGAAAGACGAAGGATCAACAAGTCAACTGATCTCTAGGCTGAGAAATCTGTTCAAAAATTGGAAGCCTTCTTGATCTAGCAGGAGCCCATTCATTCATTACACGTTCAAGCACTTCAACAAAATCATCTTCAAAAGTTAGATCTTCAGGAAGATTTGGCATTAACGATTTCCCGGATTCCTGCAGCTCCGACAACAATTCCTCAGCACGATTTCTCGACTTCGAATCATCAGAGCCTGGAAGTTTATACTGCAGTACTTCTTGAAGAACTGAATGTGCCTCTTCGTTTCGACCCTGTTTCATTAGGCAATGGCACAAGTTGCAGGCCTTGTTCGCTTCTGGGTCGATCATTTGTGCTTTACGGTATACAACTTCTGCTGCCATGTAGTTGCCCTTTTGCATGTAAGCCCAGCCTAGCTTTCCCTGTTCCAAAACCATGGTTTTTACTCGATCCAAAATCTTCGAATTATCGAACATGCATACATACATAAGAGTTGAAGAAGAAATGGTGTGCATATAATTACCAGTATTCTGGCAATTTCCTGCCTGACTGAAACTTGAAACTTCTTGCCGTGAGAGCGCGCGGTCTTAGTTGGCTTCCCATTGAAGGCCTCTCCTGTGTATATCAGCCTAAGCTTATGCTTCAGCAACATTATTTGTTCATCAAATTTTCCACATTTCTACAAGTCGAGAAAAAAAAAGGTGTTATATATAAAATGGACATTGTACGAAGACAGAAACTTTAGAGCCCGTTCGGCAGGATTTCTACTTTTGCTTGATTTGAAGAACTTCTTGATGAAGCTACATTAGGTTAACTTTCCTTAAAAGCTTTTCTAGCCAAATAAAATACTTCTGGAAAATTATTAAACATAATTAGTAATAATCTATTAATCTCAAAAGCAACTTTTGACTTTTCAAAATTCTTATCAAATGAGCCCTTAGTATAGTTGTGATGTAGCATGTACCATTCTTCAAACAGACAAACAAACAATAAGTATCAAACATTACGTCACGTGAATCCTTTTATGGCACTCAATAGGATACACGAGAAGTGAGAATTTATGACTTCCAAGGGGAAATTCTAAGACCAAAAAGGTCCCAAAAAGACTTCGATAACATCTTCTAAATCGCCCACGCTAACAATTCAACCTTCCCTCCATTCCAATTATGGTTAGAAGGCGCTTCAAAAAGTTTTAATTATTGAATAGCAATCACGTAGAGACCTGATTTTTTTTTTCCTTTTTTGTTGAGTTAACGAAACTTTGATTCATGTATTATTCAATTTAAAATTTATGATAGAGATGGCAGCCTCACTAATTAGGTACAACACGAATCATCAAGTTCATTGCTACATACATGAATCATGAAGTTCATTGCTACATACATGAATAATTCTTGACCAAATGAGGAGAAAACATTAACACCTGTTTGATCCAAATTCTTATAAAAATTCATTTTTTAAAACTCATTTTCAACTACACATTCTTCAATAAAATAATATTACACTCAAATCCGAAACTTTTTCTTATTTTTAACTACATACTTCCCATCAAATCACTGTTTAAAATACATTCTTCACTCAATAATGTGCATTAGGGCCTAAAGAGTGTTCAAGCATGACTTATGTCTATGTTATGTACCTTGTACAAGTTAATGAGAACATTGTCAAGTGATTCTTGGGCTTGTTTTGGGCAAAGGCCCCTAAAGGATTTGATGGCTTCAATGGCTTCTTCAGTTCTATTTAGTTGTTTCATAACTACAGTCATATCTTTGAGAGCACTGTCCACTCTATCTCCTGCATTAATGGCCTTCCAAAACCATATTATTGCTGTTTCTGGATCTCTCTGTACCAACTGAAAATCCCACAATACAAAAAGATATATCAAATTAATTAATAAAATACTAATAAATTTAGACATAACATGCTTGACATGCTAAATTTGTTGATCTAGTAATAAAAAGAAGGTTAACTAGTGAAAAACTCAAAATAAAATAACACCTAACAATTAATAGTTCACGAAAAAGTTCAGCAATTACTAGTGTAACACTTTGAGATGTAACTTCAACAGTTCAAAAAAGTTTAAAGGAGTTCGATTGGATCAAAAGATGGGATTTGAGATCGATATTCTCAAGCAAGTTAAATAAAACACGATATGATACTTAAAACACTGTCATCTTAGAAATTTTCGAGCATCTATGTTTTAACAAAGTTAACCGTTATAGGTAGGTCGAACTCGAAGAGTCGAGATCGAGAGAGATTCGAAAGATGGAAAGCAGACCTGAGCATGCTTAGCCCTCACATAAGGACCATCACCTGAAGGAACATTGTGAATTACATGAAAGGGCTCTTTTTCTTTCGTCGCTTCCATCTCCTTTAAACCGCCTTCCATTTTTATATACATTCACCATGTAATGAATCTACTGAAGTACTAATTCAATATATATACCCAATCATACAGAAAACTAATGAATCTGGACGATCCAACGTCTATATTCTAAAATCCCTGTTGAGACAACGAAACGCTTCTTACAGGGTGACACGTGACCCCCGTATAACCTGTAAATTAGCTTCTTCTTTTTATTTTTATTTTTATTTTTTAAAGTACTTAATTTAAATATCTTTTTCCATGTTCTCCCACCACCACCACCAAAGAGTAGATAGTAGGTGAATAAAGAAATTGATTTACTTTACTTGGTGCCCTGTTTGATGTAGATTAAAATTGATAAAAACTTTTAATCAAATTTAATAATTAATTTAAATCACATATTTTATCAATTTTTATCAAAATATATTAAAAATATAATTTTAATCTACACCAAACAGTGACTTAGCCTCCCGTTTAGTAGAAATTAAAATTCAGATTTTAATTTAAATCAAAGTCAACGATTCATTTTAACTACACATTTTACGAGATCCACAACTTTCAACCTCACATTTCATTGACTTTTATCGAAAACTATTAAAAATCTAATTTTAATCCTCCACCAAACATGGGCTTAATAAGTTAACATTTTAAGATAAGACTATAATTCTCTTGTATTCTCAAAGTGAGTTAGGATACATAAATTTTAGACACACTTTAATATATGTCGTGTGTTAGCATGACAAGGTTTGTTCCAATTCAGTGGACACGGTTCATTTGCAAGTTGAGCAGATATTTGTTGATTAGCTTGCTTCTACATGTTAGCTTTCGAGTCTATTTTGAGGAGTACCTCTATCCACTTTGGGTTGCAACTTTGAGCTTGACAGCGTAGGGGATAGTGCAACTTTAGACTAGTAGACATCTTTCTTTTTTTTGACTCCAACGAAGTTGCTTTCTTGCCATTTTATATTTAAAGTAATGTGTATTAATTCCAATGATACTTGTTGTCGTGTACCATCGTAGAAGTAGACGGAGTAAGTTATGGACTTAATTGCGAAAAAAAACTTTCTAGTTTCATTAGTAGTTTGGCCTTAAAAATATATCAAGCTCATTTCAATAAATTATATAATTTTGATCATTATTAAAACTCAAGCATACAAGTTCAATCAAACTTGAGGCTTAAAAAAATCATTATAGGGATCGAAACTGTCATCGATGCACAGGTTTGTCATAAGGCACATGGTGACCATAGGCAAATTTGATCATTGCGATTTAATTCGTACATGATAAATTGAAATATTGAATCAAGAGTTTGAGATAAAAGATCTAGGTTAGGGATGGCAATTTACCTCGTCTAAAAAAAACCCGCCCCGACGAGGTGGC
>CAIGRB010150826.1:20855-35305 GCA_903798255.1 Fraxinus quadrangulata
AAAAAAAAAAAAAAAAAAAAAGGGAAAAATGGATGTGCACTCCCAAACTATAGCAACGGTCCGACCTACAACTCCACCCCCACCGTACAACCACTTGCACACGGCTTCACACCACTCATCCGACCTTTGCACTGCATCGCACCTCACACAAAAGCGCACCGCACCTCACACAAAAGTCCACAGATCAGCGTCGCCGCGAGCGACACTCACAGCAGCCGCGACACCGAGGTGACGACGCTCAGTTTCTCAGTGCCGGTGCCAATGCTAGTAGAGAGAAGGAAGGTAGAGAGAGAATAGAGAGAGAGGCGAGGCGAGGCGAGGCGAGAGAGGCGGGAGAGAGTGGAGAAATTAGGTTTAAGTTTTAATATAATACCTGATTTTTGAAAAAATAAAATTTTGAACTGATTTTAAAAAATAATCTTTAAACACCTATTTTTTTTGTAATTTCCTCTTAAATTAAAATTCGAATTTTAATCACTATCAAACAAGGAATAAAAGTTAAATAGAAGTCCACATAAGCTGTGGGCCAAGATGTGTGTGGCTTAACACCATCCATGAGTTTTATTGGCTAGCCCATTGCACTGGAGCCATGACAGGCCCGACGTTGTCAACCTCAGTCCACTTTATGTTTGCAGCAAGCACGGCCCATATAAGCTTAATAACCGTTTTACTTTGTATCATTGTTAATACGTGGCCCTTCCGGGTGTACGTTTTATTAAGGGTAATTAGCACATAGCATTCATACATTTCATTATTAATGTGTAAAGTATCCATATCTTTCATTTTTTTTTTTTGACATTTTCACCCTTAATCACACATTTAATTGTGTATAAGGTCATTTTCATTCATGTTAATCCAATTTATATGTTGAGTGAAGGGTATTCTCATCATTTTTATTCTTGCTTCCCCATTTGAACTCATTTTCTTCTTTATTTCTCCTCTGAAAACTAACATTTAATTTCTTCACTAGGAACTTATTTTTCTTGACGTGTTGTTTATAATATTCTACTAAACCACTCAAGAATTTTATTTATTTATTTATTTTTGACAATTATGACTACAAATCTTAGATACTTCAATAGTATGATATGACTAGAAATCAAACACATCATGAGTATGTATATAAATAAATTCTACCGAATGTCACTTTTAATATACAAGAACTCTAGAATAGTAGAGAAAAGAAATGTTAGAATTCAAATTGATCTTCAAGCTTTTGATCGACCCCAAAAGTAAAAGGATTTTTTTTTTTTTGGCTGAGGCTGGTAAAGACACTATTGATTTCATCTTTCACATTCTCACTTTGCATATAGCTTTTGTTAACAAGAAATGGTGGATTGCTTGGGCAGTATGAGAATTTGTACACTACCTACACAGAGTAGGGAAAGAATAACGACATCGTTTTGAATTCAAAGGCACTAAAAACTAGTGATTTGTATGTAGACAAATTTCTAGTGAAAAAACTAAATGTGAGTTTTCAGAGGAAGAAATAGTAGAAAATTGGTTCAAATGGGGAAAATGACGAGAATACCCTGTAATTAACAGAGAAATTGAATGAAATGGATGAAAATGACATTTTACCCAATCAAATGTATAATTAATGGTGAAAATGTCAGAAAAATAGAAGATATGAACGTTTTCTATATTAATAGTGAAAGGTAGGGACGCTAAGTGCTAATTATTTATAAATTGCTTTGTTCTAGAATTTGGACCTAATCATAAATAAAAGTGAAAATTACGTCCACACCTACTTTTTAATTTATCATTTCAAAAAGTATAAAAAAATAAGTTGTAAGGTTTTTCTTTCAAAAATTAGGTGTATTCCACTGCCATCCATCCATCCACCCATCCACCAACCAACCACCATCACGTAAGTAGCGTCGGGCGCTACCGTTGGGGGCGGGGGGCTCTAGTACAATTTGTAAAATTGCAGAGCCCTATTTGCAGTTTTAGATCTGGAGTTAGTTTGCAAATGGTGATTATTTTTGGTGATGGTGGTGATAGTTGTGGTGGTGGAGTGGAATAAAGAGCGTTTGTAACTAATTATTTTGGTGATTGAGACTATTAAATAATATGAAACAGATAAAATGAGTAATTTGTGAGCAATAAATAATGTGTTACATAAAAAAATAGTGATTGTGACCTTAACTTATTATTAGGTGGTCACAAATGTGGCCATTTTTGAAACTTTTTCAAGTTTCTTATTTTTAGAAGTGTAACTTGAAACCTTGTAATTTTGTATTCTTTCCTAAGCGATGATCTCAATTGAATCTGTGAACACAACAGATTATTATATCAAAAAAGAATCTCAATTTTTCACTGGTCAGGATGACGAATTGAACTGGGGCTATTATGATAAGTCATGAACAAGAACTACAAACAAAAATAGAAATTGACCGAGCAAATATTCGTCCCATAATTTATTTTTTTAAGTTGCTAAAGGATAAAACAAAATAAAGATTTACTTAGAAAAAAGTATGTTTTAGACAAATATTAATTATTTAAATTAAATATTTATTATCCGATAAAATCTATGTAATGGACATAATTATTACCTCCAAAGACAAATGTTTATTTCAATATTGGACAGTATTGTAATCCTTATCATCTTGAAAGAATCATAGGCTAGGATATTGTCAAGAATGTCACACTCAAATCATTCTTGTTCCTTCATCAGATACACATCAAAAGTGGAGCATATATAAGTTGATTTAGTGACTAACAGATCGCGGCAATATCAATTTTCATATACTTTTCTATGTATATTTCTACTATTATAGATCAAGTCAAGGTGATAGTTCTATCCAACATCAAGAGGAAGATTGCATTGGACCTTTTCTTCCTCATTCTGGTCGATAATTAGACAAATTCAAAGCGCAGGTACGTGAATGTAGAGACAAATTATCAATTCAGAAACTTGAACTTACTGACCATAATTAGCCAGTTGTCCATTTTGCAGAGAGGGTCGAGCAAACAAAATAATATAAACAATGAGAGGGCCGTCACCACTAATGCCTTCACTAATGGTAGTGGCATTGACTCTGGTTATCTTTTGGCCGACGACCCTATATGTAACTAAAAGCATACTAGTAATTCTATTTCAAAGGGGTGGCGAAAAAGGTGGTGGCACAACCACTTTCGTAATGCTTCTTATTCCTATGATAATATTATTGTTAATACATCTCCTTACAACGTTATATCCCACCCTAAATACGTCTTTTGCCGCTAAACTGCACAGCAGTGGCTCCGCCCATGATGCAGCGGAAGGTTACGGGTTGGGAACAATACTTTTAGTTGTGCTCTTCTTTGTTGTGTATAGTCTAACTTGATGGATAAAAAAATGACATGTTTTAATTAGAGAAATTTATGAGAGAAAATTACCTGAAATTATGTTTAAAAGTTCTAATTTTATTGTGTATTTTTTTTTTTTAAAAGTCAAGTAGTCACATGAATGTAAAACAAAATAACATATCACGTATAAATTATATCACAAATAGACCTCATACTAAGATAGAACCACACACAATTTATAAGTCAAAATAATTTATTGGGATATATAACAATCACATACCATCTCATGTAGGGATGTCAATGAGTCGGTTCGTGAGCTGAAACTCGAGGCTCGAGCAAGCATCATAAAAAAATGATTCAAACTTTTCTTAGCTCGATCAAAAAATCTAAGCTCAACCCGAGCAAGCTGACTCAATTTTTTTATCGCTTCTTTTTTTTTGAAAAAAAAACAATAGAAGGCACTGTTGCCTTAACAAGGCAGCTACTACTGCTTGCAACTTGCAGGCAGCAGTAAGCAGTTGCGGCTGGCTTGTTAGGTTATTAAAGGAAACACAGGTGCCTTAAAAAGGATAGGCAGTTGCAATTGCCTTGTTAAGGTAGCTACTGCTCTCTGCTATTGCAAGCAATTGTGTTGCCTTGTTAAGATAGCTGTACAGTCGTGGGATTTTATTTGTTTTAAATAATTTTTGTTTATTGATTTTATTTATTCTTATTTTTATTAATATCTCGGGCTAGAGCCGATGCCCTAAAATGGGGCTCGACCCTATCCTCGGCTCAGACTTTTCCAGGGTCGAGCCATGAACCTTCCAAGCCAATGAGCTAAATTGACACCTCTAATCTCACGTTTGAAAGTATTTTACAAAATTGTTAATTTTGAAATTGTATTCATAAACATTGTAGTTATGAATTTTCCGAATTTATTATGTCAAAGTTAGAAAGAATTTTATGATTATTTGGACACTTTTCAACATCTCATTGGATGATTATGTTTGGACTAAGCTCGAGTTCATAAGAAGGCCTATTCAAATCTCGCACAGCACCGCACCACCGTCGCTATGGCGCCAACCATTAGCCACCACAAATCAAAACAACCCAGCACGACCGCGATTCATGCTCATTCTGGTCGGAACATCTACATTCATAGCTCTACGGTGGTGTTTGCACAAGCTCTGCATTCGGAATAGAATGTCGGAGCTCAGCTCATAGTGGAGTCTCGAGCGCCGGAGCTTTATGTCGACGCTAAATCGTTGGACCGACGACAAAGAGAATGGAGAAAAGAGAGGCAACTCGCGACAGAGACATTGGAGAAGGGAGAGGCGAGAGTGAAGAGAGAGAGATGGAAAGATATTTAGGGTTTGAAAATGAGATTGGGAGATAAATTGCCAGAAATAGAATTGGGGGATGTTGATTAATTATAATATTATTAGTAATATTAAAATATATAAGTATTACCTAATTTATGATTAGTTAAACTTTCTATACCTGATTTTTGAAAAGTAACCTTTAAACACCGGTTATTGTATAATTTCCTCTAATAGGTTTGTAATGACTTACATATATATGATGTAGTGAAATATAATTGAATCAGAATTTTTTCAATCAAATAAAAAAACTTTTTCACCTTCTTTTTGACACATCATTTGTATGTAAATTATTATGTAACTACTTATGTACAAGTAGCATTATTTATCATATCTAAATCCAAGATCAAATCCAGGCTCAACACCAAGCCCAGAATCAAGTTAGTGCAATTACGTGGCAAGGTACACACAAATCAATCATGTTACATATACACCATCTTTTACATTATGTCACATGGCAAAACATTATTGAACAGTTTTAAAAAAAAATGATTTTCCCACTAACAATTTTCAAAAAACAAAGGCAATGTCAAAATCATTGTAAAGGAAGAAGTGTATATTTAGCATTATTGCACAAAAAATGCCTTGCAAACTGAGTTAGCATTTCAGGGAAATTACATTAGGAGTCTTCAACTTATTGAAAATGTAGGCAGTAGACCCCCAACCTATGATTTTTGTTTCAACGCAGTCCATGGCCACTGATGAAAAATGATGTGCTAATGGAGTTCATTTGTTTATTATTTGGTGCAAAGTGCAAGTTGAACAAAATGCTAAATTTTGGAACAAAATGCTAAATTGCGACAGAATATCATCACAACCCCGTTGATCTAAGATTTCCACATAACAATAAGCTATCTCGTAAAAAAGAATTAAATTAGTATTATGTCATCTCCACATTATTCTTAATATTACATGATAAGAAAATAAACGCTCTCATTTAAAACCAAAAATCCACATAAATAAAGGGGGGAAAACGAAGAAAAAAGGAAAAAAAAAATATAATACTTAAAATTATAATTTCAAATATATTATATACATGTATGAAAAATAATAAATATGTTGTAAATAGTAGGTCTATTAGTGAATGACAATCATACACCTGCAGTTTTAAAAATTATTATCACTGTATCCCTAATAATTCCCTATATATATGGGTTTTTGATTTTTAATAAAATACACAAATTTATTGACTTCTTTCTTTTCTCTAATTTATAATAAGTTATCAATATGAAATTCTAACAAATTGTGTTAGCAAAATTTATTTCCCTTTCTGCTTGTAAATCTCAAGCCAGTTAACGTTGAAACTTCATTTCATTCAACCAAAGAAAGAAAAGAAATTATAGCCAATTGAGTTTACAAAGAAACACTTCTTTTTTCGCTCGAAGAAAAGGTCAGTAGTATCTTAATTTTAAATTGCATAGCAAACCGTATAGTTATTCGATCTGTTTTTATCGATTTGATTATACCAATTTATGATGGATAAATATTTTTCTAAATGTAATTTTTTTGGTTCAATATTTCAGTACAATATTGTAGAAGAATATTGTCTATTATTCTTGAAAGGAAACAATATAAATCGGTATTTCAGAAGAATATTATAGCATTCCTTGAAAAGGAAATTATATTTATATTATTTTGTTACTTTTGAAGAAGCAAAAATTTATACATATCATATTTAAACTAATATTATATTATTACTCTCGAAAGAGTATAATATTTTTTTCATATCATATTCTGGAATAGAATTTGTTTTTAATTGTGTTTTCCCGAAGAAACATAGTGGATTTTGGAGTGGATGAAATCACATGCTCGTATCTTGTTATCCTAACATGCATGAAACTTGAAATTCAGTTACAGTCAACTCATATGACATGGTTGTTAATGTGATCCTTGAAGAATTTAATATGTTTGAAGAATAATTCAAATGATATTATCATGAGGAGAAGTAAATAAGTGTTGCATTTTTTCCCCTCGACTGACAAAGTTTTTAATTAGACAATTTTTTATGACGTATTCAAAAAGAATAATGTATTGTTTTCCCTTCATTGGATTTTTTTTTTCCCATGGATTTTTTCTAATAATGTTTGAATGGGGCATATTCTTTGTATAATAAATGTTCATAACATACAAGACATTTATCATCATAATAACTCTTATATGTATGAAACTCCTGAAGAGATCAACAAGAGTTATTTTCTGAATTATCATGTTACTACATCATCAAAGGTTAATAAATATCACGTATGAAGGGGTTACTTGAAGGCTATAACAAGACATCACGAAACATATTTTATTAGAATTGAAATATTGAAGACATTGGCGTACAAGACATGGATAACTCGATACAAGAATTTTCATTTATTGAAATCAGGGAGAATAACTGTACTATTTTTCCTTTGATCAAGTTTTGTTTCATTGGATTATCTTGATAAGATTTTAACGAGGTTGATATCTTGTAATGTGTCATTCAATGGGGGAGTATTGTAAATGGTAAATCTATTAGTGAATGACAGTTGTACCCCTACAGTCCTAAAAATTATTACCATTGCATCTTAATCATTTCCTATAAATATGGGGGTTTGATTTTTAATAAAACACACAAGTTTATTAGTTTCTCTTTTTTGTTCTATGTTTTATTTATAACAAAATATAAATTTAAAAAAGGTTTAGGTAATTTTTAAAACAAGGAAGGTTATCTCTATTACCCTTTTTTATATATGATAAGATGAAATTTGACCGTATGAATGGACTTGTTTGGGCCAAATTTATTTTGTTATGACCGTATGAATGGATTTGAAATGCTCAAATTTACATGAGAGCCATAGAAGCACCAATATAGAGGCGCATGCCATGTAAACTTATAGCATCACGCCACGTAACAAC
The DNA here is from genome assembly GCA_903798255.1 of Fraxinus quadrangulata. NCBI lineage: Eukaryota > Viridiplantae > Streptophyta > Magnoliopsida > Lamiales > Oleaceae > Fraxinus > Fraxinus quadrangulata. The sequence continues at coordinate 28,391 of CAIGRB010150826.1, forward strand.
CCCGCATGTACCTCAAGCTCGAAGCTTGGTTGGGATGGCACATGTTGATCCATGAGCCTCTCCTTCGACAATACCACGTCATTCCAAATTGTCTACTCATGCAAAGTCATTATGGTCAAGCCTTGTTCCCCCAAACCCCATCTTGTTGAAGGCCTAGTGCCGAAGCCTTAATGAGTTCGACGAGCAAGGACCTTCTAAATAAGCATTGGGCCTTTGGCAATCAATCCACAAAAAACTACCACATGAATTCCGAAAAATTCGTATGAAATCCTTGGGATCAAGGAAGATCTAAAATAATCTATGTCTATACTGTGATTTGGTTCAAGAAGGAAACAATACCATTGTAACCTTATTTCTCCAACCAATGAGCAAGTGACATGTATCGATTAGGGCTACAACACCTTAACTTAATTCGATAAGAATTCTTTTCCTATAAATTGTCCCAAACATCAGTGTCAAAGCAGGAAAAAGTTCATAAATTATGATGCAATATTTTGGTTGGATAGTAGATCGTTTTTGAAACTGATTAACTGATTGGATTGGTTTTTGTGTAGTCATATTAACAATACATATCAGTTCCAGTTCCTAATTAACCTTTTTAATTATTGATCTTTTATTTACGGAATCTGATAGTAGCCTTATTATTTTCATTTATCTAACATTTGTCATCTCCAAATCTCTCAGAATATATGAACTCATTATTAGCACCTCCAAGGCATCCAGGTTGGGTATCACAAGAATTTAAAAATCAAGTTACAGTGCCAAATTTTTTAACATAAAGTTTGACATAATGTCATGTAGCATTATATTATTGGACTGTTTTAAATACAGTAAGCTTTCATATCAAATCATCTTCTGCCACTTCAAATTATGTCAGCATCTGTTAAGATTTTCTATCAAAGTGGGAAAACCCAACATTTAACTCCACACTAGCTATATTTTCAAGTTTACAGCTTAACTCATCTAGGAAGATCTGAAAACTGACACAAGTGACAGTTATTAAAAATTTCCAATGCCCGCAAGCACTATAAGCATCACACAATGCTACACATAATGTGATTATTTTATATACTTATTTTTTCGGTATCACTTAACAATGCAGACGTTATTGGAGATATTTCGTCCAACGAAGACACTTCTATGAGTTCTAAGAGAGACATAAAACCATGTAGTGAAATTTTGGGATGAGACCACCACCTAGTTCATAGAGAAGTTATAATATATAGGAAAACGGGTAAAGTGGATGACCAATGACATGTAATATTGAAACAATGTATGCAGATTCAAGTTTATATCTTCTAAACCATTGTGATATTGTGCCAAAATCTATCAGATAACTTTCTTATTTCATGAGGGAAAAAAGTTTTATAATCTAGAAGGTTAAATTACTACAGATAATATAAATATGTGCCCAAGGAGAACCAAGAAATTCCATGTACAAGGAGCAGAAAATGGAATAGTTTTGAACAATTACTTACGCAACCTATCTAGCTTACTGATTTATATTTATCAATCAAACAATTGGATTTAACAGTTGATTAGAGGACCTTAAGAGATTAACTACTAATGGCATGTGCACACAGAACACTAGAAGCGAGAATATTTTTTCTCAAGCATAAACATGTTTCTGTAATCTTGTTGCCTGGAGGATATTTTCGATTCCATTTTTCCTTTAACATATGATGCAACGGTCACCGGAATGTTGAATGTGGAGATTTGATAATGAAAGTATAACATTTTTTAGTTCATTGTATGTATTGCTATGTTACAGCTATCAAGTTCACCATCATCTAGATTTAGTTCTTGCTTGTGTTATTTTCAATTAATCTATCATTATATCATTTTCTGGTCTAACTGTTGAATACATGGCAACAGTGTATTAGATTTCTAGAAGTGTTCATTTTCATGTAGATTCAATATTTCGAGCATCCAACATGCGCTATTGATATGCCAAGTGTTGAGAAAAATGAGTGATTTGTGTGTAGATTGATAATCAATTAACATAAGAAAATAAAAACAATTCAACAATAATATAACATAAAGTTAAGATGAGATTTAGATAGCAAGCCTTGGGGAGTCACGTCAAAAATTTTGTCCTAAAATCGTATTGCCTCCCCTTCGTTCGAGTTCTTTCGGCACTACACGACTCCAAGATAAAACTCATATAACTCACAACCAATTCTATTTCTATGAGCACCGTTGACCTCAAAAAATGAACCAACAGAATCCTTGCCACGTCCTCTCCACGTGGACCTCTCTTTTGTTATGAAATGAATCGCATATACATAGAAGTGAAAATGGGCCAAGTGGCATGTGGGCCTAATGGGCTGGACCCGAGCCCAATATGAGATATTTTTTGGGTATAACAATAGTCCCCCAAGTCTGGGTCATATATTCATGTGCGAGTCGGACTTTGAAATATAAGCTGTCAGTAATTGAGATCTTATAGATTGCCTCAAAAGATGTAAGTAACTCCGATAAGCGAAAAATTACGAACTGCCTCGAAAATATACTTCGATCCCAAACAGGCAAGCTGCTTCAATAAATCAGGACTTACGATTTGCCTTAAAAAATATGCGTCCTAGTCTGAATAAGCAAGGGCTTAGGAATTGCGTCGAAAATATAAGCAGCTCGGATAAGTGAGAACTTACAAACTGCCTCAGAAAAGCGTGGCAACTTGAATAAACGAGGGCTTACGAAATGCCTCGAAAGATAGATGCTGCATATACTTTGTCGAAATTTCGACAGAATCTCCCATGTAATATAGACTAAACCAATCCTGTAATACAATACAATATATCCACGCACATATATCAAATAATATTTGGGGTCCATTTGCCCCTCAAATTACTCATGACGATAAAGTGAATAATGACATATTAAATTTCTTCGAGATATAATATGTGTCATAACCTGCGAGCAGTGATGTGAAGTACGTACTCGACAGCAATAATATAATGTATATGCTAGCAATAATAATGTAATGATACTAAGATACCAGTATCACAATAGTCCCCTAACTTTGAGTCAAATATTTGTTAAATAAATAAAATTCTTTTAGCTCATGTACTGGTGTTATTTACTTCCTGCACTTACTACTTCTATTTAATATATTGTAATGCTCTTCAGTATAATCTGAACTTATTCCACTTCAATAATAATATCAAACTCATAGTTTTGCATAAGTGTTAGAAGGTCATGTACATGTATAAGTTTTTGAACGTATGCACATCAATGTATATGAACTGTGGTTCTTTAGCACTTCAGACTTTAATCTGACTTTATTTATAATTTGCACGAGTATAGACAGTTCGCTTGTCTTTATCTTTCTAAGCATGGAGTTGAGTGGTTCGCCCATGCTGAGGCTTCCTTAACAACTTTAGGCATGTGCCACACTTCGCTAGCTCAGATGTGGTCCTTTTTTAGATCCAACTCCTCGTCGAAGTGCCCATGCATCTTTTCATAGGAACAGATCATCTATGAAGAGGCTTCCCATTTGATCTTTGTCAATAGGAGGTACTTTATAATCTTTTGATGAACTTGCTTTAATAAAAGTATTTTTAACTTTCCTGAGCATGAGGGTGAGCGATTCGCCCATGTTGAGGCTTCCTTAACAACTTTAACTGTTAAAGGCATGTGCCCCACTTCACGAGTGTAGATGTGGTCATTTTTAGGATCCCTCGTCGAAGTGCACATGCATCTCTTCATAGGGACGGATCATCAATGAATAGGCTTCTCCTTTGATCTTTGTCAATATGAGGTACTTTATAATTTTTGAACGTGAGAATTTAGTTTTTCAGATTGCGAACTTTGTTTCCTGAAGGACTCCAAGATAATGCCACATCTTCTTTTATTTAAGAAATGGGGACAAAATCTTCTTTTATTCAAGGAACGAGGACCTCAAGATATCGTACATCTTTCTTTATTCAATGAATGAGGACTTCATGATAATGCATCTGTCTTTATTCAAGGAATGAGGTCTCCAACCAGGGATAAGCATCTGGCCTAGCGGGGAATAAACATCACGTAAATAGATCTCGAACTATCATAGTCTTATAAGCGGGCCTCGGATAGACGAGGTCTTATAGCTTGGATCAACAATAGTGCTATCGAAGTCTTATAAACTGGCCTCGGAATGACGATGTCTTATAGTTAGGCAAGCCTCAGAATGACGAGGTCTTACATTCGGGTTCAACAATAATGATATCAAAGTCTTATAAACAAGCCTTGGAATGACGATGTCTTACAGTTTGGCTCAACGATAGTGAGAGACGAGAAATAAGCATCTCGCCAAACCAGGAATAAGCATTTGGTGAGGTGGAAAACAGACATCTCGTGAATAGCTCTCGAACTATCGGAGTCTTATAAGCGGGCCTCGGATAAATGAGGTCTTACAGCTGGGCTCACTGTCAATGAGAGGTGAGAAATAAGTATCTCGCAAACCTAGTGATAAGCGTCTGGTGAGACGGAGAATAGACATCCCGTGAATAGCTCTAGAACTATCGAATTCTTATAAGTGGGCCTCAGATAGATGAGGTCTTACAGCTAGGCTCAATAATAGTGCTATCGAAGTCTTACAAACCAGCCTCGGAATGACGGGGTCTTACAGTTTGGCTCAACGATAGTGAAAGATGAGGAATAAGCATCTGGCGAGACGGAGAATAGACATTCAGTGAATAGCTCTCGAACTATCGAAGTCTTATAAGCGAGCCTGGGGTAGACGAGGTCTTACAGCTAAGCTTAATAATAGTACTATTGGAGTCTTATAAAAAAGCCTCGAAATGACGAGGTCGTACAGTTTGACTCAATGATAGTGAGAGATAAGGAATAAGCATTTCACGAAACCAAGAGTAAGCATTTGGCTAGGCGGGGAATAGACATCTCGCGAATAGCTCTTGAACTATAGGAGTCTTATAAGCGAGCCTCGGATAGACGAGGTCTTACAGCTAGGCTCAACAATAGTGCTATTGAAGTTTTATAAACCAGCCTTGAAATGACGAGGTCTTACAGTTTGGCTCAACGATAGTAAGAGGCGAGGAATAAGCATCTCGCGAAATAAGGAGTAAGCATCTGGCGATGTGGGGAATAGACATCCCGTGAATAGCTCTCAACTATCGAAGACTTATAAGTGAGCCTCGAATAGGCAAGGTCTTACAGCTGGGCTCAACGATAGTGAAAGGTGAGGAATAAGCATCTCCCAAAGCTAAGGATAAGCGTTTGGCGAGGCGGGGAATATACATCCCGTGATTATAGCTCTAGAACTATCAGAGTCTTATAAGCGGGTCTTAGATAAACGAGGTCTTACAGTTAGGCTCAATAATGGTGATATCAGAGTCTTATAATCTGGCCTTGGAAAGATGAAGTCTTACAGTTAGGCTCAACGATAATGAGAGACGTGAAATAACCATCTTGCGAGGCTAGGAATAAACATTTGGCGATTTGCATAATCCTTTTTCAAAGAACGAGGGCTTATAAAATATGCTGCATCTTCCTTTATTCAAGAAATAAGGACTTTAAAAAATACCGTCTTTTCATTTATTCAAGGAATGAGGTCTTCAAGAGATCGTCTATTCATTTATTCAAGAAATGAAGACTTCAAAAAATACTGCATCTTCCTTTATTCAAGGAATGATGACTCTCTCTTCCTTTATTCGAGGAACGAGGTCTTCAAGAGATCACTTCTTCTTTCATTCAATGAATGAGGATTTCAAAAAATACTGTCTCTTCCTTTATTCAAGGAACGAGGACTACCTCTTCCTTTATTCAAGGAACGAGGTCTCCAAGAGATCGCCTGATAAGTGCGTTTTTACACATTTATCTCACTGCCAAAATATGAAAAATTATTGATTAATATGTTGGAATATTGTTTTATTCTATGTAATTTATGTTTTGCAGGACAAGTTATAAATGTAGCGAAAATAAGGAGAAACAAGTGAAAATGGACCANTTACTGTCAAAACATGGAAAATTTGTTGATTAATATGTTGCAATATAATCTAATTCTATGTAATTTACGTTTTGCAAGACAAAGTGATGAACGTAGCGAAAATAAGGAGAAACAAGTGAAAATGGACCAAAATGGAAGAAAGTAAAAGTTCAGGGACTAAAATGAAAACAATTTAAACCTTTTTCTAACTTATGATGAAGATTCGAGAGTGTTCTAGGTCAATTGGATGAAAAAAGGAGTCAAATGGATGAAATATAACCAATACATTATCACATATCAACTTTTAAGCAGAAAAGTTTTGCACCGATTTTCAGTCTCATATTGAGACCAGTTTTTGACATGAAAAATGATCGAATTCCAAGATAGTATCTCAAGTATAGTTGTAGCCCTTTGAGTTAGCTTTTCAATACATCTTGAATCATTTCAATCGAATATCAGGAGAGAAAATTATGGCCAAAAAATGCTGGAATGTGAGGCGCGCGCCTCACACCATGAGGCTGCCAAGTTCCTTAAGGCGACGCCCTAGTTTACACTAGGCGCGCCTCAAGCCAAAACGGGGAGAAAATTTTGGTTTTCGAATTTAAGTCAATCACTAATAGAACAATTATAAATACATGTTTTGAAACCCTAGACGATGGGAGATCCGTCCAGAACGCCTGATTCTTCATTATTCATCATTATTCCATTAATTTTGGCTCAAGAAACTCATGAAGAACTAAAAATCTTGGTGAAGCATGGGAGTAACTCAATTGGATATGATGATTCCACATCTATTATTTCATGTAATTGCTCTTTTCATTGTTGAACAATTCTAGTATTTAGACTTTTCTTTTCATTAATTTACATTGAAATCGGTTTAACATTTACAATAATTTTCATGGATTTTGTCATACTTTTTCAATTGTTAAATTATTCTATTTTATTAGTTTTAATTTCAATTACTTATTGTTGAGATTAGTTTAACTTTT
>CAIGRB010150838.1:0-10811 GCA_903798255.1 Fraxinus quadrangulata
ATTCTTACCTATAAATATAAGACTTTGGTTCTTAATAAAATACACACAAGTCTATTGACTTTTCCGATTCTCACGAAAAAATTATCCTTAAGGAATTATCCGTATGTTACGGGACTCCTACAACTGTACAATCTCTATTCTAAATGCAAAATCTCAACAGAACAATCATGCTACAGCTAAAATGACTTCAAATGTATCTTTTGTTCTTTGAATGTTTTGAGTGTTTTTATTGTAAGAATGAATACAACTACATATATCCAAGTGGGCCACCTCAACTCATCATGGACAAGACTCGTGGACCACGTTGAACCATAAAATTCTTTTAGTCTAATGAGCATTAAATATCGACTTAACATGTTATTTAGTTTGTGGATGCTTAACCACGAAAGTGTACATATGATAGGTAATGTCAAACAGTAGTCAACTACGTGGTAATATCCAAATTCAACTTGCCAAGCCATACCAAGATATTAAGCTATACTCAACTTTCAAGAACAAAGGTATAATCTTCAAATGATTTATATTATGTGTATATGACCATCCATGTCTTCAATTCTGTACTCCCTTAGACCCTATGTATTACTGGCCACCTATCAGTCACTCAAAATGGGACCGTTTGAACTGACAGAAGCCAACTTCAAGGCTGAATAAATCACAAAAATGGGTCTCTTTGCAACTTGACACAGAAAGGACCATTCTTCAGTGGTTGCTAATTAACAGCTGCAGCCTTCTTATTCAAAAAGGACCAGTTTTAATTTGGACTTGGTCACAGACTGTGACCATATTAAATATAGAAATCTTAGCAAGTCCATAATATATGATCTTGATATTGGAAAGAGCACCACCTGTCTGCGTGATGTTAAGTTCATCCTTGATGGTCCTTAAAAATCTCAACTAGTCTTTCATGGTATGTGATCTTAATATTGAGAAGAATACTGCACGTTACGTGGTGTCTAAGTGTGCACATAGTAGCCCTTGAAATTTTCGAAAACCGAGTACCGTCTGCTACTGATCATGCTCAATATGGGGGCTAAATTTTGTAGAAAAGATTAGTATGAATGAGTATTCAAATTTTTGGAAATTGGTGCCCTAAAATGCCTAATTCTAACGTTTTCCGGTAGACACCTGATTTTGTAGACCCTATTTCAGCTTTGGAACGCCAGACAAAATTGATGAATAGAGGTTTATGTCCCATCCCTTTCATCTTATGGAATTTGGTTCTTTACTTAGTCACCTATATTTTGTAGAACTCTAGAGAGAAATTATGGAATTTGGTTCAGACGTTAAATTAGATGAAGAGATAATAATGATTAGACCAATTTAGAGGTGTCAATTGGACCATGCAATGTAGAGCAACTCAGCAAACTTAATGTTTTTCATAGTCGGTGGAGAACACGGAGATACTTGGCCGCAACCAAGTGAAACTAGTGTGAAAGAGAGCACAATTTTATAATTTAGGATTTGCACCCTCGGAGGACAAATATGAATTTTCATTGAAAGGATAAGACCAATATATCATTTTAAGCAGGAATACGACGTTCAAGAGGATTGTGTAGCTTAAAGAGATGATCTTATCTATTTGTTTATGACTGTGATATCGATGTTTAGTTTATTTGGAAAGAGGTTAATCTTAAGAGAAATTTAAAAATTAAGTTTAGGACTTCGTTTCAAACTCTTGGACTAATCCTAATAGACACGAGCAATGCCTAAAAAATTAGGTGGCAATGGACTTCACAATAGGGTCCACCCTTATATTTGATTGTAGGGGTGGGCCAACTCTTGGCATGAATAGTTCGAAATTGCTTTTTACATGTCGGGATGTTACATATTTGTCGGTTTAACATATTATAATTTTGATAATTTTATCTCAACATATGTTTGAGGGTTAAAATATTAATCATTTACTATCTTACGTGTATATATCTTAATTATCACGAGCACTTGACCAACATTCCCATACTCGTGAAGAATTTGGACTCTAGCAAGGCATAAGCAAAAGTTTCAAAGTCAAATGACGAGAGGACACTCACGTGAAAAAGATTAAGAATCTTGGGGATTTTTCGTAATTTGTATTTCATGGTTTTACTACTACTATAAATTATTAGCACTGATTTGCTAAAATAATCACATGTTTTATTTGACAATCAGATTAAATTAATCGAATTAGTAAACCAAATTATTTATATGTATTATATTGATGATGTGTTTAATACATTGAAATAAATAAAATTGAGATGCTATTTGCAATCGTCCACTACTGTAGTCGCCTTATGCTATACATGTGGTGGTTAATAATTTGATACACTAATGTGGTAGTGTTTTATTGTCTAATACATTAAATTCTTAATTGTCACATGTATGACACGTAGGGTGACTGCAACAGTGAGCGACTGCAGATAACACTATTGATTATTCAATAAGATATGATAGGATCATAGGATAGTAATAAAAATTTGACACTTTTAACTCTTACTATTCTTAATCAACTTTACCAAATTTAACAGACTTAATTACGGTTATGTTGCTCTTTGACAGGAGCTAAACTCTTAATAGAGAAAGAATAAAATTACAACGTTCCTTAAGCAACAAAGCAGCTGCCAAAATATATCCCAGAAATTTATTATCAAAATTTATGAAAATAAAATAAAAAGCTCTTCAAAATGGATGTAAAGAAAGAGTAATTTTTCAAAAGTATTAACGAAAAAACATATTGTATTTGACTCAATCTATACTTCCCATCCAATTATTTTTATGATACATTTTTCAATCTTTAATTTTTACACCAAGTAGATTCCTAGAGCTGGATTTATACAAAGAAGTGAATGAAATATTCAAACTAGGATCTTCTATATTAGTTCAATCCCGCCATCGAACTCATCTATTTCTTCACATCAATTTAATCATTCTCTCTACATATCTGTCTAGTTGTCAAAGTGATCATTAAAATTTGTTGATTGTGAGTACGTCAACCGAATTTGCTCTTCTTTTCCCATCCTCCGTACCCACTTTGATGAATTGAGAGGGGTATATAATGGGCGTGATTGGTTAGTCAAAACCCTTTTCTCGAGGAGGATGCAAATCGAGGGAAACTCTCGTATACTTTTATTAAATAAATAGCACTGCTTTATCATCAATAGTGTTCAACATCAACTAGAAAGTAATGGAGTCCACAATCTACAACTGATGATCAATTATGAGGCTTGAGCTCTACTACCATCTATATTGGTGTTGAATACCATTGGTGATAAAAAAATATTCATCTAAATAAGCAGTTGGAAAAATAAATTATCAAATCACATCACGCCTTTGTTTGAGTCCCATTCAATAAAAACCTGTGTTTTAAAACTCAAATTGGCCCGGCTGGTTCAATTGTGAAAATTGGGAACTAGGACCAAAATTGTTCTGATTAGACTTATAAAATCTCTAATTAAAAATCCAGTTCAAAATTAATTAAATCGGCAGATTTTTGGAAAACTCGTGTTCCGTCCTTGGTTCAACCTATGTAAATGTAAATATGTTTTAAAATTTTAAATGTATATATTTTTTAATTTTCGTAAATGTACATTTTTAAATTTTTAAAAAATCATCGGTTCGACCGCAGTTCAAGGTTTTGATCCCTGATCTTTTCACTTTTTCGAGTCAATGGCCGAGTCGATTTTCAAAACATTAATAAAAACTTTCTCTAAACTCACTTTTAACAATACATCATCCCATAAAATAATTTTGTACTTAAATTTAAAAAAAATTCTTATTTTTTAGCCAAACATTCTCCAAAAAATTTACCGTTACAAAACTATTTTTCACTAAAAATGGGGTTCAAAGTTCAAACAGACCTGAGAAGCGTTAGAATATTCCTCACAAGATTAATGTACAAAAGCTCCCAAATTTATTTACCAAAAAAAGATTGCAAGAAAAAACAAACTAGCATAAAAGATTCAGAAAAGAGCGCTCAAGAAAAAGAAGAGCAAGAGAAAGCACAGCACATAACTCTATATAAAAGTAGTTACTTTAGAGAGAATCGAATGAACATACAACACTGAACGCAGACAGCCAAAAGAGGAGCTTTTCACTGTGTGTGAGAGAGGTATAGATATATAGAGAGAAATTCGCAACTATGCATCTTCTATTATATATATATTTGTATAGGAAAACTGAGTTTTTTCTTGGTTATTGGAAGCTGCTTATATTACTTATTTTTAAGCAAAAACTTGATTCTTTTTTAGCTATTTTCTATACTTCATTAGACTCAATTTCAAGTTCTTAAAAATAGTTTCCCAGAATAGCCAATGTGATCAAAAGGGTCACTAGATTCTCTACCCTATTTTCTGTATTCAAGATTCTACTTGTTTGTCCGTCTTTCTGTTTATATATATACATTCATTTTTAGTTTGAAATTTGAATAGGGTTCTTGTTTCTTGATAATTTCAGCTGGTTTGTGAGTTAAAAATGGAGTTGAGAATAATGATTTTGGGGCATTTTTTGGTGATTTCTTTGGCCTTGAATGTGGGATTCTTATACAGAGATTACTGGAAGGGAAATCACCATTATCAAGAATTTTTCAGCTTCAAGAATGAGTGCAAAAATGCTTCCGTGACTCTTCTTGAAGCATCACCACAGCCATTTTCTTCTTCTTCAAAAGGTTTTGATGGTATTATCGATCTCGATCAGTAAGTCTGTTCTTTTATTTATTTCCCACTTATATCTTCATCTATCTTTTGCTTTTTATTTTCTTGATGTGGGGCTATCATTCAGATCTTCATCCTAATTTTCTTTGTATTGAATCACTTGGTCTAATTTTCATTGTATTGAATCAATTCGNGCCACCACTGGTAGGATTCCCTAACGTGCGCATAGGGGTTCACGTTTTGTCAGTTCAGAGACAGGAACATGTTCTGCTGGCTTGTGAATTCCCACGGCGCATGTTAGAGTATAAAGTAAAAGCAAAAAAAGTGCTTATTGAATTCGTTCATGTTTGACGTTTCCAAAGTAGTTTTGTACTGCTAGCATGCATGATGGCACCATGGATGGTCTTCCTTGATTCTCCCATTGACCAGCATGGTCATTCTTGTGTTATGCAATTGTTTGGGTTTTGTAAAAGTTTCTTATTTTAATTAATTAGGAAATAGTTATTCCATTTTGAGAATAATGTTGTCCCACTCAATTAATAGAACGCCAAAAACTTACTTTTGAGTTTCAACTCCAAGTGTGTGCTCCATTACATTAGTGGAGCGTGAGAAATTTTGTTTAAGAAGCCCTTTTTTTTTAGATAGAGGGTGTTTGGTGGGGATTAAAATTAGATTTTTAGTGGATTGTAATAGAAGTTTTTGAAATGTGTGTTTGAAAAGACCTCAGACCCATGAAAGATGTTGTTAATACTGATTGTTTGACTTTGACTTAAATTAAAATCATATTTTAATCCGGCCCAAACAGACCCTTAATTACCGTAAGTCAATTTGAAGTCCAATACCACCGCATTAACCTAAAGTCACTTTTTAAAGGAAAGTTTTGTTTAAGAATTAGCTTGCCATCCTCCATGATTGGGTCGGAGTAGTGGACAAAGAGAAGTTGATTAAAGAGTGCGAACCACTGTGTTAACTTAGTGTGTGCTTGTCTCCCATTGTAGAAGAAATAGAGTAATGAATAGTATTTTTTGGAGAACGTATGATTGAAATTTAAAGTAGCTTTATTGGTTTATATGTAAAATATTTTATTGGGTGAACGTGTGGTGGAGAATCTTACTGTATTAAACAATGTTTTAGAATAATATGAGACAAACGGGGCCCTAAAGTCATTTTTATTCTACTTATAATGAGATGCATCTTTGTGGGTCATTTCTTGCTTTATGCATTTGCTACATTTGAACGCCCTTTGCCCTTTGAGATCTCTTAAAGATTGCAAACTATACTCTTCAATAATTAGGACCTTATTTTATAGACTCTATATGGAAATGAATGGTGTATAAGCACGAAAAATTTCTGGCTACATCTTTACGGCCAAGTTAGTTTTACTTGCTCAGATGTTAATGATAGTCTAAAAAATTTACATCCTAGACTGTGCTACTTCTATCTACAATGATCGTAGACTCTCTGAATCCATATATGCTATCACTGTGAAGAATGAATATTGGACCCGACGTTTACTTGTTTATCTAATCATTTGATAATCTGATGGAGAATGACCCACATGTGGGCTGCCCTCACATACCTACCTTCCATCCCATAGTAAATCTTAATGCAATGTTTGGGACCACAATCCTTGATTATGGACCATCCCTTAGTTAGGTGATGTTATGCCCTTCTTAATTTTTGCTGCAGAAATTTTAAATTCCCAATTCCCATGAATTGTACTTATTCCTAACATTATTGTAGACAAAAGTCGGAAGCATATATTTGATGAACCATATGTTGTTATGGTTATTGTGGACTAGGGAATTTAATAGACCATCTGAGTGGTATAAATTATATTCAGTGTTTAGTTTATTCTTCTTACGCAGAACCTAGCGCCGTGTGCCATGATGTCATGAATTAATGTGTGTAACTCTATGCAGTGGCGATCCAACAATGTATGAGAGATATTGGCAGCAGATGGGAGATAAAACTACAGTTGTGATTAATGGCTGGCAATTCATAAGTTATTTTTCTGATGTCAGAAAAGTTTGCTGGTTTTTAGAGCCAGAATTGGCCAATGCGATAATTAGGTTGCACAAAATAGTCGGAAATGCTATTACTGAAGAGCGCTACATTGTTGTAGGGACGGGTTCCACACAACTCTTCCAGGCCTTGTTGTATGCCGTCTCTCCACCTAATTCTTCCGAGCCAATCAGTGTGGTATCTGCTGCACCCTTTTACTCGGTAAGTCAGTATATTATTGTACCAATAAAAATGCTATTTACTTATTTTACGGAACATTTTTGAACGGAATAATGTACTTGTTAGCGAATCCGATCAAAGCTAACCTCATTGTTACTTAAAATATTGTAATGGGGCAGAACAATGCTCGTGATTATAGGATATTTAACAGTGTAGTGTGACAAACTACATTCAATGCATAAAGGATTTTACTTCATTGCATTATTGAAATTCGATACTGTCATGATCTTCTTTGACAGGACATTTTGGAACTCACATCTTGCTTGTTATCGAATCCAAACCAAGTCAAACCCTATTGTGAATAACTTCAACATTTTTCGGTTTTCATCTCGGGATTTAAATTGCAACACATAATTGTTCATCTGCTGCTCCTCTAGAGGAGTGTAGTGTAATTCCAGTGATATGCTGGAAAACTAATTCTTGTAAATGTTTCACATTTCACAAATTGTAGCTCGCCTAATGTTTCTTTTTGCTTCTATCCCTTTTTCTGTTTTACGATAATCAATTACCTATTTAGTTCTTGAAATTTTGAAGTCCCCCATTCTTACTGATTCAATTTTTGGTAAATGAAAGTCAACCATATTACTTCATTAGTTGTCAAAGTTTAATTAAGGAAGTAGATTGATCATTAATGACCGGGATTTGACCAATATTCTCGTTCTTTATTGTAATATTTCAAATCAGATTATTGCATATTTGCTTCGGCTTTAAGGTTTTTATCATATTACACGTGAACTTGATATTCCTTTGTCTAAATTAAATATGCTGGTGCTGACATTGAATTTGCTTCAACGAGAGGATAATCCTCAAGCATCAGATGCTTATATACATAAAGCAATTATTTTGACTGAAAAAACAAAAGATTTGAAACACTTTTCGTTAGTTTAACAATGAATCTGTAATTGCTTGCAGTCATACCCTTTGATTACCGACTTTCTGAAGTCTGGACTCCACAAATGGGCAGGCGATGCTTACACATTCAACAAAGACGAGCCATATATTGAACTAGTGACGTCTCCAAATAATCCGGATGGCTTTCCAAGACAAGCTGTAGTCAATCGAAATCAAGGAATACTGATTCACGATTTTGCTTACTACTGGCCACAATACATTCCAATCTCTTCTGCTGCAGATCACGATATAATGTTATTTACAGTCTCCAAGAGCACTGGTCATGCAGGAACACGCATTGGGTAAGCATTTTAATACTACGTTGGAAATATTACTTGTATTTTTGTGGTGTCAAATTCAGTTGCTCCATAACATGCTTTTTAGATTTGTTTGGACTTAGATATTTTTTTATTCTAGCATGTTTGTCTAAGCTTAAAAGTTACTTTTATGTAACTATTGTGTCAAACATGTTTTGAGTTTTTTTAGAAGTTACTTTTTTGGGGGCATATCCGAAAAAAGTACTTGAAGCTAGAAGGCCTTGCTTATACTTTTTCCTAACCAATCAACTCGAATAAAATGCTGAAAATGGATCATTTACGAGTACAGTACACATCTTGCAGTTGGGCTCTTGTTAAAGACAGAGAGATTGCGATGAAAATGACTGAATTTATCGTGCTTAGCACCATAGGCGTCTCCAAAGATTCTCAAATTCGTGCAGCAAAAATCTTGCAAGTTGTATCCGATAGCCACCAATATAAAGGAAACTTCAAGGAAGGCCAAGCCTTCTTCGAACATAGCTACAACAACATGGCAAGGAGGTGGAAACAACTTAGAGATGCCGTGAATGTGAGCAAGCTCTTTAGTTTGCCGGATTTCCCCTCCAGCTTGTGCACCTTTAGTGGCCGCACCTTTGGATCACTAGCCGGTAACAATTCTTTTTTCTATTGAAATTTTTGACATTTTTTGTTTTGTTTTCTGCAATTCTGTTTACTGTTTCTTTTCCTTGCTTTAGCTTTTGCTTGGCTCAAATGTGAAGGAGAGATCGATGATTGTGAAAGCTTTCTTCGTGGTCACAAGATATTAACTAGAGGTGGCAAGCATTTTGGCAGCAGTGGAAAGTACGTTAGAATCAGCATGTTACCTCGTGATGAAATCTTTGATCAATTTACTGAGAGATTGTCTAGTATTAATTTTTCGTAGTCCTTGATTATGCTTATTTTCGTAGAAAATTAGGCATACGGTATTTGGAAAAACAAAAATTTTCCGCAATCTCTATATATAATTTATAATTTTTGAAATCATTCATTACTATGTTTCATGATCTGTTTATATAGAGGATGAGCAATGAGTACACATGGATGTGTATGGAATTACCTTTGTGCATTGTTTGGGTAATCGAATTGTACACTATTAGTCAGTATCACAAAATAAAAAGTCCAACTATTTGGCTTTTCTCGATTCAAATGTTCTAAAGATCGTGTGTTTTCATTTTTAACCTCAACATTTTGGGTATAAATTTGCCTTCTTTTTTTCTTCATCCAAATAATAACAAGTTTCACTGCGACTAGTTTTTTATGATCTTTTTTGTCAACTATTTTATATCGGCAAGTTTCAAGGCACTGCTTATCTTGAATTTCCCTTCTTTTTTTCATTTTTCCTCTTGTGGGCTAAAGTTAGCATCATTTGACCGTTAATATTTAAAACATGTTTGATATGTAATACTAATTTATCCTCTTATTGATAAGTGCACAACCACGTCCGCAATTGTGCTGGTTGTCTTTGAATTGGAATTTTTAGAGGAAAAATTATTGAAAGTTGGCAAATAATTGATTTGGACTGAATATCGTCGTTAAAAAAAAAATGAACGATATAAATTGTTTATGATCAAGACAAAAGTTCTATTCTTTTTCCTTAAGACGATAATGTCCGGCACTGATACGATGGTATTCCAGCACTCGTCTTCCAAAATACGACTTGTAATAGTAGCACTACAAATTACAAGACCCGACGAATCTACTCACGTTTTGATCTCTCTAAAAATTGGAAGACTAAAATGTACGAAAATTATTTTTCGAGGCTGGATTGTAAAATATGAATAATGCAGGGATGAAAGAATAATTTCGGAAGAAGAATAAAACCTGAATTAATTTTGGAGTGAATGAAAATCGGGGTATGTGGACCTATTTATAGAAGTTGAAGGGTTGTGTCCAAAAGACACAACATTCGAAAAATTGTGTCTTCAACTAACACAAACCGTTTGGACAGGCTTAACCGTCAACCACCCTTCTACAAGAATCCAATATATAAATCAAATATTATTTACCAAAAAATATATATCAGCTTAATCCAAATCGAAGCTCACGACCCGTGATTGTGCTGAGCAGGCCGATCAGAGGGAAGGAGGCGCCCACGTGTGGGCTTTGGCCCGACCTGCTAGCATGTAGGTTCTCTCCCCTTAAAAAAGTATTGGTACCTTTTGGGGTCAAAACTTAAGTCCCAAACTTGAGCAATATAAAGTGATTTATATTCTTTTAACTTTTTTATGTGGGATTGGCATTAATCCAATTTTTCACCAATTTTTATTTCAATTTATTTCAATTTCAAGTGATCATATTTTGACAATAATTTCTCATTCACCTTACATTGATTTTGAGAAAATAAATATATTACATTAATCTACTTGTGGAGTAGAACACTCTCAGCCAAAGAAATATTTTTGTCCAACTAACGGAATTCACTAAAATAATTGGTCAAAAGTTGGTCAAACCAACTAATAAACCCCAATTTTTTCCAACAGAAATCAAAACTACCATATTTTAAAATTATATTTTCAGAAATATTAAAATTTGAGAAACTTTTCATAATTCAAGATTTTTTATATGAAAATAGAGAGTTATTAATTTATATAAAATAAAAATGGGTGGTTGTTAAATGATAATTAATCACTCTAATCATATTCCTTCCCCTAAAATTTGCTTGTCGTTATTGTCTACATAATTTTAGTGTCTATGAGAACAAGGAAGAATAAATCGTGGCTCCATGAATTCTTAA
>CAIGRB010150866.1:0-12731 GCA_903798255.1 Fraxinus quadrangulata
TGATCAAACAATTGAAAAAAACGATAATAATCATTCACAAATCAAATCAAATTAAAGTCAAAATAATTAATTAAAAATTAAAAATGTCATAACAAGGGCTGATCTCATCCTATCAATGTATAAATTTAGTCTAACATATTGAGATTACAAGAAATAATATCTAAGTGAAAAGATATAACCCGAATTTTCGATAAATTGAGAAGATGAAGATGGATTTTGAAATTTTGAATCTCTTCAATGGTTTCTTGATAAATCTCTACTTGCGCCTTCTCTTCTTTGCCCAAAAATCAAATTTGAATCTTCACTTGATTGAATTCTTACAAATCCACTTCAATCCTCCTCTTTTGATGAAAATAATTGATGAATATTGGAGTATAATATGTACATCAGAGGTTTTTCTATATGTATTTTGCTGTTATGTATTTGTCGGAGTCGAAAATTGGTTGAAAATTGCGTCCAAATTGGTTTCCAAAAGAATTCTAATCGAATAAGGAAAGTTGTCTTCGCGAGCAGATTTTTTGTCTTTGCACACTATTCAGTAGTTTGATTATAACTTTCTCTTCCGATATCCGATTGAAGTAATTCAAAGTGCTTTGGAAAGATAACTCAAAGGGCTACAACTTTGCTGAATATATGTTTTCTAATTGGGATGTTTACTATACCAAAAATTGGTATCAATATTCGACTAAAAATCTAGAATATAACTTGTGCGATTGGAAATTGATTTTGATCGTATTCTATTCTTTTTGAGTTCTAATTCCATCCAATTGTCTCATAACAATTTTTAAAGTATCTTCTTGTAGTCTAAATCAACTATTGAATTTGTAGTTTGGTCATCAAATTTTGGATTCTGCCATTTTTCACCATTTTTCGCTTCTTTCTTTCGATTCCTGGTTCAACAATTGATTTTTACCTATATAACATAAAATACAACAATTTAGGATATATTTTATCAAAAGAACTATCAAATATCAATATTTTAGGCCCCCAATAAGTATATAAAATACACTTATCAAACATCTTCCTACATGACCGTCCAATGATCTGTCTCTATCGCCACCATCCTTTGATACTGCAGTACTACGATTATATTGTTTAAGTTACAATTTATCTTTTTGTTATTAAATATTAGATTCTGTAATGACATATTTTTTGTTAAATTTAATATTTTATTGATTTTCGATATTGCTAATTTAATAATTGTGTTAGTTGAAAATTGAAATATTAGAAGATATATTAACAGGAACAAAAAAAAAAATTTATTATAAAATCATTAATACATAGGTCTAGCAACTAGATATTGGTTGATAATATTTATTCTGCAACCAAATTATGGTCACTGAAAAATAAGAAAAAACTGCATTATCACTCACCGACCAAGATTTTAGTTTCTGATACTTACATTGCCTTTTAGCAACCAATGATTGGTCGCTAAAGTTATCAATATTAACTGACCAATGATTGGTCCAAGAAAGGTAGCACTATTCACCTACCACATGTTGGTCACTATTTCATTATCTTCACCAATCAATTATTGATTGTTTTTATTGGGAAAATATTTTGCTATAATTTATTTACCGACCAAAGTTTGGTTGCAATAAGGTATAATCAACTAACTTTAAACAATTATGAGGGGCCAAAATGACCCTTTTAGCGACCTATGTTGGTAGCTAAATATATAACACTCAACGATCACCTCATCTTGTTCGCTAAAGACATTTGACGACAGTAAATCAACAAATTTTTCACTTTTATCAACCACCAAAATGAAACCCTCTAGCAACCAAGATGTGGTCGCTGGAGGATACATGTTTAGCGACCACACTTGACCATTAAGCGATCACAAGTATTTGGTCGCAAGAGGGCTTCAATGACCAAAAAATAGCATTTAGTAGCCAAAATTTTTGGTCGCTGGATGCAATTCTTTTTGTAGTGATAAAGATCATCGATTTTATTATTATTATTATTTTCAATGAAAGAATAAAATATGAAATTAAATTCAAGGACTATTAAAAAAAATATTAGTAGCAGTATAGTTGTGCTGAAGAAAGAATTATTTGCAAAAAAAGTTAGTTCAGTATTCGTAAAACTTTTGTCTAAAATTGGCTTATGCTTTAAAATCAATATTTGAACGTTTAACTATTAACAAAACTATTTTATTGCTGTGACGGTAAATAATTACTAAAATGAACATTGAGTTTAACAATATTTTTTGTATTATTACTAACATTAGTAGTATTATAAAATTTAGTTTTACTTTTATAACAATAGAGTTATAATAAATGCAGCATATCAAAAAAGAAATAAATTATTATTTTTTAGGTATAGAATTGGTATTTTAATGATAATAATGAGAGAAGTTAAAAGCGGAATCTGAGAAGCTCGCACTTTACTACTACTAAAAACCGGATGGCATTTTATCATCAAAAGTTGTGACTCCAAAATTAATCTAAATCGGAGCCTAATTCTATCATAACGGTAGATGTTCAAGCATTCTAGTGGGCATTTAGAGGGATTGCATGTTGTGTCCTTCATCTTTAGCCTTTTTTCCTTTTTTCCCTATGCTTTTATGGCATTCAACTTCTAAACTATGGATGTCGAGGAGGTGGGGCGGGGTTAGGGCGACCCTCCCTAACTCACCATGCCAAGGATTAAGGAAAAGTGGGTTAAAATAGTCCCATTTATTTATTAATACTTTTAATATTTTTCTTAAATACAATTTAAACTTAATTACATAAAAATAAGTTAAAACAAGTTTCAGGACAGAGCTATGTTGGGCGGAGGGCAAGACGCGGACGAGGTATTTTGTAATTCCTATATTCTAAGCAATTCATATAGAGAATAATTCATCATCTTGCATGGAAATACTCAAAAATAGGGGAAATATTTCTTGAGTTGAATATAAATGAAAGAGGTGAAAAACGAAAGTTTTCTTCAAGATGTTTTCCTTAGTCTATGAATGAAATGTAAGGGTTTTTAACCGCACAAAACGTTTTCTTGAGTAACTATTTTTGTATGTATAAATCTTCCACTTAATAAATGGATTGTTGTTTTAGACTCTTGGTTTTTGTTTGTCTTTGACTATTGAGCTGTCATTGGAAACAAACGAGAGAAATTATGAGCATATCATAATTGTAAATTCCCTTATATAGTGGAGTCAATTGTGATTCTAGGCACAGTTGTTGTACAGTCAAGAATAGGTTTCAAATCTTCCTATTTATATATATCGTTTCTACTATATATATGTATGACATGATATGAAAATATAGAAAGTTGACATGATATAATCAGAGCCATAAGATTTCTAGCTCTCTAATATAGCTCCCTCCTAAACATCTATTCTTCAACACTTTTCTTCCTTCTACATTTCCATGGGGAACTCCAGCGACTCGAAAACCTCTGGAGACACATTTCACCTCTTTGATTCAATTCTCAAATTGACTACCAGAATGATCGAAGGTTCGGCCAAAGGTTAGACCCCGACAATAATCACCGACGATACTGACGAGACCCGGGGAGTAGTTATGGCTTCCAAAAGTTTCATGCTAAGACCTTCTACCAATAGAAAATTTGCAAAGACTCGAGCCTCCACCAACAGTACCAAATGTTCTCACTGCGGCTATCAGAAACATACCAATGAAAATTGCTTCGAGTTGAATCGAAACCCCTATTGGTGGCATGATCTTCAAGCCCCGAAAACATCATGATATAGTTGGCACTAATGGGGAAATAAGAAAAGTAACTCTTGTTGTTTTCGAGCCTTACCTTTCTCTCATACCACCAGCCGCAAGATACTAGGCTGACTTATCTCACTCGAACTCAAGACCTTTGGTTTTGCTCTTCTTAGTCCTTATAGAGATGCGTCTTGCGGTGCATAGAAGCTGAAGTTGACATATTTATTTAGCTTAGCCTCAGTTAGAAGTCAGGTTTAAGTTGTTTAGAGTTGCTGAGCTGTCATAATACAGTTGGCCATGAGTTTGTAAATGATTGTGTATATATACTCTTGTAAGTGCTCTTCAAATATTATTTTAGAAATTCACTTTCACGTGAACTCTCTTCTTCCAAATCTGCTGAGCATAATCTCTGCAGTTAGGTATAAGAATCTTCATGGTATCAGAGCATTTTTAGCTTCCATCCATGGCGACTAATTCAGATAATGAAATCGAAGGTTCGACTGAGAATGTTTACAGATCCTTCAAATCCCTATTATTTGCACTATGTAGATAACACATGTATGCACATTGTATCAGTTGTTCTCTTTGATGAAAATTAATCGACGTGGAGTCGGACGGTGGAAATGGAGTTGAGTGTGAAGAATAAGGAAGGATTTATTGATGGTACTATACCAATACCTTCCAAGGATTCACCTCTATTTCCTGTTTGGCGTAGATACAATCACATTGTTTCTTCTTAGATCATTAATTCGATTCCCAAGGAGTTATATCCTAGTGTTATGCACAAGGATTCAGGAAGACAAATATGGCTGGAATTCAAGGATAGATACAGCCAAGGAAATGGACCTAGAATCTATCAATTGAAGAAGTTGATTGTCTCAATCTCATAGGGGAATGGTCCTGTTAGTGTATATTTCAACAAATTGAAAGAATTGTGGAGAATTATCGAACTATAGGCCACAAATCCACAATTCATACTATGAGGAGGAACAAATTTTACAGTTTCTGATGGGATTGGATGATTGTTATTCTAATGTACAAAATCAGATTTTGATGATGGAGCCCTTACCTTCATTGAACAAAGTGTTTGTAATTGTTCAACATGATGAAAAGCAACGAGATGTGGCATCAAAGAACCAAAGTAACGATGATGCATCTGCTTTTGTTAGTAGACTGATGACTGCTCCATCTAGAAGTAATCATAGATCTACATTTGGAAGTCGAGGATTCAGGAAGGATAAATGCAGCTACTGTGGCATGCTTGGACATGTGCAAGGAAAGTGTTATAAAATCCATGGTTATCCCCCAGGGTACAGACTGGCAAAAGACAGGGAAAGATTTCGGTTCAAGTGCTAACCAAGTTACTGCTCCTCAGAGTTTATCTGATGTTTTTTCAAAAATGACAATTACGCCAGAGCAATGTCAACAGGTTCTTAGTATATTTAAAGCTCAGATTCAGACTTAACTTTCCAATTAAGCTCAAGCTAATCTTGCCATGACTCATCTTGATAACATTCGATTACCAGATGTTCCATCATTTTCAGGTAATGATTTTTGTTTAGCTGTATCAGATGGATTATTGACACTGGAGCCACTGATCATATGGTGTGTTCCATCAGTTACCTAACCACCATAATAACTATGATAAATGGAAGTGTAAAACTGCCTAATGGAGATAAGGCTCTTGTGACACACATGGAAACTGTGACGCTGTGTGAAAAACTCACATTAACCAATGTCCTCTGCATCCCTTCATTCAAATGCAATCTAATTTCTGTCAGTAAACTAATTCTTTCTCATCATTGTTGTTTGTCTTTCCTACATAACCATTGTTTTATTCAGGACCTATCTACATGGACCGTGATTGGACTGGGTTGTATCACTTCCAGCATAGGATCCACAACATTCATTCAACAAATTCTGCTTCACCTCGACTCAATTTCATTCCTCTTGCTTCTGCTACTATTGATTGTAATAAAGCTACAAACAATGAATACATTTCCAGCTTTACTGTTACTGCTAGATTGCCCATTAAACTGTGACATTATAGGTTATGACATATCCCTCATGATAGGATTTCTCTTTTACATAAAGTTGTACCACATATTGTATCAAATTCTGATTTTCATTGTAATATTTGTCCTATGGCAAAACAACATCATTTACCTTTTCCTAATCATGCTCATGTTTCTCACTACATATTCGAACTCATTCACACTGATATTTGGGGTCTTTATCAGGTTGAATCTCTAGATGGATCAAGGTATTTCTTGACCATTGTGGATGATTACAGCAGAACTACATGGGCTTTCCTAATGAGAACCAAATCCCAAACTCGGAGCATTATCCAGAATTTTTATCATATGGTTAAAACTCAATTCCATACCACAATAAAAATTATAAAGTCTGACAATGGGATAGAATTACTTCTATCATTCCAAGGGTCTCATACACCAAGTCAGTTGCGTTGAAAAACCTCGACAAAATGGCATAGTGGAGCGAAGCATCAGCATTTGCTAAACGTAGCCCGAGCCCTTAAGTTCAGGCCTCTTTAGGGAGAATGTGTCCTTACAGCCACTTATCTCATTTATCGTGTTCCCAGCTCTTCATTGGCAGATAATTTCCCTTATGAAATCCTTTTTTTCACCAGACCTGCATATAACCATCTACGGGTTTTTAGATCTCTGTGCTATGCTTCTACTCTTCAAAGAAATAGGCACAAATTCGATCATCGTGCCGTCCCTTGTGTCTTCATTGGTTATCCACCAAACATAAAGGGGTACAAACTATATAACTTGCTTACACATGATGTCTTTGTATCCCGAGATGTTATATTCCATGAAACTATATTTCCTTTCAGTGATCTTACTTTCTTTAATGCTCTTGAGTGTTCTGATGCCACTTCCAATGCATCATCATACCTTCCTCTCTTCCCTACTCCTTCATTCTCTTTTCCAGAACCCCTTACTTTGGTTCCTTCTTCCACCTCAGGTCCTCAACCTCAGGTACCATCAGAAGATTTCCATAATTCACCTTTCCAAACTCCTTTAATCTCTTCTCCTCCAGCTTCCTCTATCTCTCATTCTCCTCCTCCTTCACATATTCATTCCAACTCTCCTCGCAGATCTAATAGGCCAAGAAAACCACCCAGTTATCTTTAACAATTTCATTGCAACCTTGCCACTGAACTGTCTTCCAATCCATGTCAAACAGCTTGTACCTCTTATCCCCTATCTACTAGTTTAGGCTATGATTCACTTTCACCAGACCACATGGCTTATGTGTTGTCACTCTCCATAAAGAACTTTCTTGGAGGCTTCTCAATCTCCAGCCTGGTGTCATGCTATAGATGCTGAGTATCAGGCTTTGGTTACTAACAACACATGGACCATTGTTTCATTACTTGCCAAAAAGAAACCCATTGACTGCAAGTGGGTTTATAAGGTCAAGTTTAATCAGGATGGGACTAAGGAGAGGAAGAAAGCTAGACTAGTTGCAAAGGGATTTACTCAGCAAGCAGAGCTGGATTATCACAAGACATTTTCCTTTGTAGCAAAATTGACTTCAGTAAAAGCTCTCCTAGCAGTGGCTGCCATAAAAAATTGGCATCTTCATCAACTCGACATCAACAATGCCTTTCTTCATGGTGACCTTGAGGAGGAAGTGTACATGAAATTACCACCGGGATTTGACCAGCAGGGGGAGGATGGTGTACAGTTGGTATGTGAACTCAACAAATCTATCTATGGCCTAAAACAGGCATCGAGACAATGGAACACAAAACTATCTTCATTCATCATTTCCTAGGGTTTTGTTTCAATCCAGGTTAGATTACTCTTTGTTTAGTAGAAGAACTGGCTACTCATATATTGTGATCCTCATTTATGTTGATGACATAATAATAGAGGGGAATGATTTGGTATATATTGAGCATTTTAAGAGGTATCTTGATAACCAATTCAAACCGAAGGACTTAGGGATCTTAAGTACTTTCTAGGGGTTGAAGTAGCAAAATGCCCTAAAGGAATTTCTGTGTGCCAGTGCAAATATGCATTGGAAGTGCTTGAGGATGCTGGATGCTTGGGCTCTAAGCCAGCAAAGTGCCCCATGTTGCAGAACATAAAACTGACTAAGGATGAGAGGGAGTTAATTGATGATCCAGGAATGTATAGGAGGTTAATTGGCAGATTGCTATACTTAACCATCACAAGACCAGATTTTTCCTTTGCGATACAAGTTTTAAGTCAATACCTTGAGTCTCCCAGAAAACTTCATCTGGATGTTGTACATCACGTACTCAGATATGTGAAAGAAACACCAGGACAAAGTCTATACTTTGCAAGAGATTTCAGCCTTGAAATTAGGGGCTTTTGCGGTGCAGATTGGGCCTCTTGTGCAAATACCAGAAGATCAGTCACAGGTTTCTGCATGTTTCTTGGAAATTCCCTGATATCTTGGAGTTCGAAGAAACAACATACCATCTCCAGATCCTCAGCTGAAGCAGAATACAGGGCAATGGCTGCAGTAGTCTGTGAGATAATTTAGCTCAAGAAGTGCTGGCAGATTTGGGAGTGGAACATCCTAAGACAGCTATCCTATTTTGTGACAATCAGGTAGCATTACACATAGCGAGCAACCCTATCTTCCATGAAAGAATGAAGCACATAGAGTTCGATTGTCATCTGGTGAGGGAGAAGGTACAATCAGGTGACATTAAAACTATGCACTTGTCTACACATATTCAATTGGCGGACCTACTGATGAAAACATTAGCAGGAGCCAGATTTAAAATCTTATTAACCAAGATGGGTGTCTTGAACATCCACTTGCCATCTTGAGGGGGAGTCTTGCGGTGCATAGAAGCTGAAGCTGACAGATTTATTTAGCTTAGCCTCAGTTAGAAGTCAGGTTTAAGTTGTTTAGAGATGCTGAGCTGTCATAATAGAGCTGGCCATTAGTTTGTAAATGATTGTGTATATATACTCTTGTAAGTACTCTTCAAATATAATTTTAGAAATTCACTTTCACGTGAACTCTCTTCTTCCAAATCTGCTGAGCATAATCTCTGCAATTAGGTATAAGAATTTTCAATGCGGACGGTACTACTTGGCTTCTTGTCTCCGGGGCCACCAATCACATGACCTTTGATGCCACGAATTTCTCTCAAACTTCTCCCCGTGACGCACCAGCATTTCTATGCCAATGTTATTATTTTTCCAATCATTGGAACTGGCTCTGTGACTCTATCCCCCTCTCTACATTTGTCAAATACTTTATTTGTCGCATTCCTTTCCCATAAATTGTTGTCTGTAAGTTAAATTACTACAGACCTGGGTTGTGTCGTACTTATTTATTCTACTTTCTATCTTCTTCTAGATATTCTCACAAAGGAGATAATTGGGTGTGATACTAAGAGATGAATTATATTTTGTAGACAACTTCAGTATGGGACGAGCACATCACATGCATCATTCAATCAGTACTAAAGAGAAACAGATTTAGCTTTAGCGTTATCCTTTGGGGCAACCATCTTTTACCTATTTGAAGCGTATTTTTCCTAATTTGTTTATGCATTTATAGACTTCTGACCTGAAATGTGATACTTGTATTTTGGGCAAAAGATACCGAGATACTTATTCTTTAAACATGAATAAAAGTGACATTCCATTTGTGTTGCTTCATTCTGAATTGTATGGTCCCTCACCTATTGTTAATACGTCTGGATTCTGTTGGTTTGTCATATTTGCGGATGATTGTATCTGTTTGATGTGGATTTACTTAATGAAACAAACATATTCATAAGGTCGCACATGCATTACTCTTCGGTGTTCATGTGCCTAATCGATTTTGGATTGATGGCATATCTACCGTAGTCTATCTTCTCAACCGAATGCCTTCCAAGGTCTTTACTTTTAAGACTCCACTCTAAGTTGTGTCTAATCATGTATCACTTTCCATGACCTTGTTATTTCCTCATCGGTTCTTTGGATGTGTGGCATATGAGCACCTCCATAAGAACCAATATACTAAACTTGATCCCTGAGCATTTTGATGTCTCTTCTTAGAATACACTAAAAAGGGTATCGGTACTATGATCCCACCAGCAGACAACTCTATGTGATTGTAGATGTACAATTATTGGAGATTGACACGTTCTTTTCATTTTTGGCATCTAATTCTCCTCCTTAAAGAGATACACACTGATGAGTTAAATTGATTGAGACTTGATGGGCTTACTTCTCATGACAATAGAGTTTGTGTTAGAGAAGGATCCAATGTTAAGTATGGTGGGCTGAAGAAACTTGATGAGCCGATATTGAATAACCACCCAATTTTACAAATCATAAGTTTCCAAATCATGTCTTTAAACATAGAAAAACTCTTTACGGCCTCAAACAAGCTCCTAGAGCTTGGTATGAACGTTTGAGCAAGTTTCTACTTTCAAATGGTTTCTCTATTGAAAAAGTAGACACTACTCTTTTTATCAAAACTCGAAAACAAGATATACTCATTGTTCAAATTAATGTTGATAACATTATTTTTGGTGCGACAAATATTCAACTTTGTGAATAATTTTCTAAAAATATGAGCATGAAATTTGAAATGAGTATGATGGGTGAACTCAATTTTTTCTCGGATTTCAAATTAAACAAGCATGTGATGACATCTTCATAAATCAAAGTAAGTACATACTAGATATGTTAAAGAGATTTGAGATGAATGATCTAAAACCAATGAGCACTCCGATGAGCATTTCCACAAAGCTTGACAAAGATGATCAATGCACTTCCGTCGACATCACCAAATATCGAGGTATGATCGGATCCCTTCTTTATTTAACTGCAAGTAGACCCTATATTATGTTTAGTGTATGTTTATTTGCTCGTTTTCAATCAAATCCTAAGGAATCCCACCTTAAAACGGTAAAAAAAACTTTTAGATATCTTAGTGAGACTCAAAACTTTGGGTTTTGGTATTCAAAACATACTCACTTCGACTTATTTAGTTACGCGGATGCCAATTGGGCCGGTTGTCAAGTTGATCAGAAAAGCACTAGTAGTACTTGTCATTTTCTCGACTTTGCTTTGGTTTCATGGTTTAGTAAGAAACAAAACTCCGTAACCTTATCTACGGCCGAGGCCGAATATATTTCCTGCGCGAGTTGTTGTGCTCAAGTGCTATGGATGAAACAAACTCTTAGCAACTTTCAATTATCATATAATCATGTTCCCATCATGTTTGACAACACAAGTGCCATAAATTTATCGAAAAATCCCGTCTTACACTCTCGAACGAAGCACATTGAGATTAGACATCATTTTCTAAGGGATCATGTTCAAAATGGCGATATCTCGCTTGAATTTGTTGACACCGAAAACCTACTGGCCGATATTTTCACCAAACCTCTTGCGCTCGATCGTTTCTCGACCATTAGACGTAGCCTAGGACTTATCGAGCTAATATGATTTTCAAAATTGCATTTTCTCTACGTATTATTTACCCATATCTCATTATACTTATTTTAAAAAAATAGTGGAAGTCTGGTATCTCTCTTCCAGTAAGACAGAACATTTTCTTTCTTCTGCTTCATTTTTTTTACCGGACGTCGGGTACTGAAGAACCTTAGTTCTTTTATTCGCGATTTCCCCATTTCATTCTTCATTTCCTCTTCAACCCTACTCGCCTCTCTACAACCCACACGTTCAAACTCCATAAATCATCACTTCCCTCAACGATTATCTCACCAACAATCGATTTCAATCCAAAAATCAACACTCCTAATGCACATTTTCGGCCATGACACCATTTTCCTTGTAAAATCGAGCCTTAAGAGTTCCTATCCCATTTCTCTTAAATCTTTGCTCCAAATCTAAACACTTGTGAAATCATCTATCTCCTTGCAAGGTTTCTCAACATTTATTCAAAATATTTGCATTCCATAAAGCTCAATTTCATCCCTATGTTGAGCCCTAATTTGAAAATCCCCATTTTTTTTAATATGTCGACTTCTCGCGGCGAAGGAAAAATGCTTAATTAAACGGTTCAGCGTCGATCTCTATCTCCATCTCCACCTCCATCGTCCGAAGAAGAAGACATGGATCTCGAACCCGAAACGTCGGCAAATCCCCTTGCGAAAGCACCCATTCTCCTAGGTAAAAATATCAATCTTTTTTCTTTTACTTTTGGCGCCCCCGCATTTAAGATAGAAGAATTCATCATGAATATGTGATGGACATACGTATGCACTATAGAAGAAAACACTTATCCACGTTTAATGCGAGAATTTTATCAAAATATGACTTTTTCTTCACGGGGTGCCGACATCTCATGCTCTATCAAAAATGTTCCAATCACGGTTTCAAAACCTCTCATTCGACGTCTTCTTGAACTTGAACTGTGCGATATTCAAAAATTTGTACATAAAACCCACCCTACAGTGGAAGGATATAACCCGACAGACTCATGTTATCGTGTAACAAGTAAGGATTTTGAAAATATCACCAAAATTACAACGAACCAACTTACTCTCCCATGCAAGTTTTTACAAAATATTATTGCAAATGCCATTCTACCTAGGAAGGGGCATCGGGACAAGGTAAATTGTTTTGATCTCTTTCTCCTCGACTCTTTCCTCGTTGGTCGGCGAGTTGATTTTCCGACTATCGCTTTGGGCCTTATGAAACTCATTCACTTCTCACGCATATCCAAAGTACTTCCCTATGGCATGTTACGCACTAAGATTTTTAATCACTTCAATGTTCCTCTTCACGATGAAGCATTCATTAAACCACGACCCACAGACACTGTTAGCTCCAACACACTTAAATGAATGAAAATTGTTAGAAAGGATGGACAATGGGTGTCTGAAACTTAGGGGTTTGATCCAACCTCAGGGCCTTCTACCCTACCGTTTGAAGAAAATGACATTAATGTCGATAATGACGATGGTGCACCTCTCACGGCGCCTCACGATCGAGAGCTTCCCAACCGGCTGGATGAGGACGTGACGAGGATCAGATTTCACTTCTGCATGGACGAATGGACTCTCTCGTCACG
>CAIGRB010150866.1:15032-30565 GCA_903798255.1 Fraxinus quadrangulata
CAATACCACTTCTTGAGCATAAAAGTAAGCCTTTATTGATTACAACCACCTTATTCTCTATCTTTAAGAAGATCAAAAAGGCATTAATTCTTGAAAAACTTTTGAGTAACTTAACTTTGTGAAAATCTTTTAGTTCTTCAAGAAAGTCTTTTACTTCAACACCTTGGGCTAAACTCATTACCAACTATTGAAGTGTTTTTGTCTCTTCTCTTCTTGTTATCAACCTTGATTCTATAGTTCGAGAAGAAGAGAAGATTTCACTTGTAAATCTTTTTGAATTGTGGGTCGTGTTGAGGTCCCGGAAAGCTTAACATTGTAAAAGGAACAGTGCTCCTTAGTTGTAAGTCACCGAAAGCATTGTAAAGGGTTGGATTGCACCACAAGTCAATCAATTTAGTGAAAAAAGGCCATGCTCATAACGGAGAGTTTAGTAACGAGGGATGTAGATCATTGCGTTGGATCGAACGTCCATATTATATCGTTTGCATTCCCTAACTCTTTTACTTAACGCTTTAACTTTATGCAAGTTTTTTATTGATACATCTACATACTTATTTGTGTTTAGATTATTCTCTATCATTTGCACATTCATTATATTAAAATCTTAAGTAATTAACGAAAAAGTTTTAATAACCAATTCACCCCCCTCTTGGTTAGCCAATCTTGGACATTCATGGATTTCCCAGCATGTATCCACTGTGTGGTTAGTCCTCCCACACTTGCTTCACGGTGTTTTATTCTTTGATGGAGGCGATTTGGTCCTTCTCTTCTGGTTTTGTTTGACTGTTCCCCTTGGTCCATAAGATTTTCCTCCATATACAAGCATAGCCGAGGCCTCAGGGACCTTTTGAGTGCATTCAGTTAGCTCATGGTTGGATTCCTCTTGCATTACTAAGTTGAAGATGCTATCAAATGATGGCAGTGGATCCTTAAGGAGGATTTGATTTCTTGATCTGGTATAGATCTCATCTAGGCCCATCAAGAATTGCATTGTCTGTCTTTTCTCCTGCCTCTTGTTGATGATGATGGTGGCACCATAGTCAGTTGCACAGCAAGTAAAAGGATCCTCATATCTAGAGATCTCTTCCCATTTCAGTTTCATTTCGGAGAAATAAACACTAATTAGTTTTTTTCTTGTTTTGTACTTGTCAGTTGTTACTCCAGATGCGATTATTGCTTGACTTGGCGAATCGTTTCTTCAGTTCTGACCATACTTGTGCTGCAGAATCTGAGTGGATCACATATCCAGCTATTTCAGGTGATAGGTGATTGCATCTTTGCCATTGAGGGTATTGAGAGCTCGTTTCGACTGGCTGCTTAACCGTGCCCATCCACAAACCCCAGCTTGTTTTTGGCTGACAAGGCCACATACATGGCTCTGCTCCAAGCATGATAGTTCTGAAGGGTAAGAGGTTGTGAGACCAATACCAGTCCAGGACTCTCTCCATGGTGAAGAAAGAGTGGGTTGGAAGCTGGATCTTCCTTGGAGTGGACTGGGTTGGTTGGATTTATAGTTTCATCGCCTGAATTAGTCATGATGGGAGTTAAAGTGTTTTGGTTGAACGGATGGAAAATCAGGATCAGTAGAGATTTAAGACTCTTGCTCTGATACCATATCAAAAAGTGAGGAAAAACTAGTAGAAAATTATAAGTTTTTATTCACTTTCGTTCTCTACATTAAATATACAAGGTGAGGGCTCTATATATCTATTCTAACAGATCCTAATCCTGAAATTCAGGGGTAGCATATAAAAATACAGACTAAACATAACAGCTGTGGAACCAATAATACAGCTACTCTTTTTCATTCCAGTACATTCCATTTAACAAAATAGCCCATCTATTTCTTTAATTTCAGAGTTGTCTCCTCCCTTGTAAGAGGTCAACAAAAAAATACATAGAAAACTTGCAGGCAACTTCTCTTGTTTCTCTTGTTCCAATGATCTGTGTCTTCGGCTGCATTTATTTCAAATATCTTTCTTATTACTTTGTGTTTGTTTGATTCAATTGAAAACTATATTAACTTCACAAACTAGTATTAGAGCATTGAGTAGCTCCTGTTAAATTTCAATGACCTGAAAGTGTGTTCCTGTAATCTGTCTCTGCTGATTTTTGCAATAAGGAATTTAATCCTTAATTTAAATTTGCATATCTCATTTGTACGGATCGCAAATTGGTCCACTCTGATAAATTGGTTGATCCCTTTTAATTTTTTGCAACAGCAGGCTACTGTGTAAGGGTGGCCATTAGGTTTGGGATTACGATGTGGGGGTAACAATTGCATGTTTCTATTACTTGCAAAATACGACCACGTTAGTGAGTTCAACCATCGGAGAAAGGTGTAGTGAACAATTCAACTATACAATCAAGTCAGGAATTGTGGTGATAAATCTGACTGAGGAACGATGAAGTTTTAGTATGTGGTGGAATAAATATTGCAAGACCATTAATTTTATGCCAAATATTAAATTAGAGATTACCTGTCTAGCTCGCAATAGATTCACACAGCATCACTATCGATCTTCTAATCTTTTCTAAATACGAACACCTTGATTACTGAGAAATATGGAGGATAGATACAATAAATTGGAAAAAAATACCATTTTTCCAAGAAGGGTGTTGACAAAACCCAAGCTAATAATTGTTAATGAAATAATAGCAAAACAAAAAAGTATCGATGCAAAGTAAATGAAGAAAAAGAACATGAGAATTTACAAGATTTGATAGAAAGTAGTGAGTTCCCAAGCACCACATGAATATTACAAATTTGAAGGCAATAACAAAACTACCCACAACCAGAAAATCTTGGAGGCAAGATCTTCCTAAACCAGTTTCAACTAAAAAAGGAAACGATATCCAAAGATGCTCTTTGTTATCTAAAAAGCACCACTACTCATTTTCCTTATTGTGTTGAATACTGGGGATGACGGGCTCTTTGTATTATTGCAATAAGTAGAAAGTTAGACTCTCACTATCTTCTGAAGCAATTTCGTGCACAAAGTGATAACGAACGTCAATGTGCTTTGTATGAATTGTACTACGACTATCACAATGCAAGCCAATGTAATATTGTGCAACTCCTAAGTTTTATGGTAGACTTTCAACTACATGGTGTACCAGCAAGAGTAACACATACCCCATAGTTGATCCACATTTATCAAGCCGATCAGTGTAACTGGAGCCAACATTACCATCTCGCTCAAAGACTAAACCAATTAAAGAATATATTGGAATAAATTTCATATATTGCCAGTGTCCTTTGACCGAATTGTGCATATACATGCCCACCATGTTAACAGCTTGTGAAAAGTCATGTTTTTTACACGCCATTGCATACATCAAACTACCAACTGCATTTAAATATGGAACTTGTAAAATGTACTCACACTCTACATCTTTAACAAGGGATAATGACTCATTAAGCTTGAAACAGAAGCAAGACAAATACTAACATGTTTCATAAAAATAGTGGAGTATCCTCTTTAAGAATTACTTCTAATTCAAAGAAACGTTGCTTCTCTTTTTGTCTCTGTGAATCTCTATGTCAAGAATTTTCTTGGCTTCACTACTTTCTTCATTGTGTCTTATATACAAGAGCTTATGAGCCCCTCGTTACTAAACTTTAGATGTAGGATTCAAGAGTAAAGGCTAATAAGTCAAATTCATACAAATCTACACCTTAGTGAGTTAGGCGATCCCACACGAATCCCTTGATCTTGCATAAACTATCACTAACGAAATTAATTCTATAGTGCCTACAAATTAATGAACCCATAGAAATTTAACACGTACCCTTAGTTGAATTATTTAATATAAGAATAAAATATGTTATAGAACTTCAAATACCAACGAATCTTCTAGTCAAAATCCACTTGATAATCCCTTCTTCTTGATGGAATAAAGCACAGGATTTTCAATATTTAAGAGAGAAAATTCTAAAGGAATTTTGTACGTATTTAGCTAGGGACCCTTTTGTATCTATATATAGACAACTATTATACAACTTCAATTCATCATGGAGGTGGGTAATTTTCTTGAGCAATAAATTCCCTCCAATAAGCATACGAAAAGTTATATAGGCAATTAATTAACTCACCTTTGCCCTAAATGGTTACCTTCACCCACTTGGTCCACATGCAAAATTGTGAACCTTAAGTTGAGTACTTAATATAGCAATGTACTAAAATTGCCAACAACCTACTCAAATAAAAACTTACAAAACTTGAATAATGACAGTTATATTTTAATAATCAAACATTTCCTTCCATGCAATACAAGTGTGTTCACTTCTAAAGGGTATTTTACTTTATGAATGAAATTCCTATAAGTCATTGAGGGTCCAAACTTTAATAACCACAATGGATAACTATTACAAACTTTAAGTAGCAATGTTGTTTCAAAACAGAAACAGTAATTTCAAAACTAAAAATTAGAGTATCATAATGAGCACGTAAGTCCTATATTTTTAACATCAGCTTTATAGACTTTAACTGACAAGCCCTTAGTCATGAAATCTGCAATCATGAGATCATTCTTGATATACTCAATGGTCACTTAATATTTCTTTATATGAACTCTGGTAATAAGATACTTTATGTCGATATGTTTGCTTTGGCTTCTACTTTGTTATTTCTTAAAAAGAAAATTGTAGTCAAATTATCACAATAAATCTTCAAAGGCTTCGCTATATAATCAACAACTCTTAAGCTGTAACACCACATGCTTCATTCTCATAATTATCATGTCTATCTAGATTACGTATTAATGTTATATTTACCGCTTAATTATTATAACTATCTTTCTCATGACTGATCATATTTTACAGTGTAAAAAACTTCGAGAAGAGGAAGAACCCCACTCCTGATATGGCGACGATCCTCGTCGCCACCTCCACCTCAGGAAAGAAAAGACTAAAGCCCTTATCTACTGGAGGAAAGTAGATGAGGGACAAAATTGAAAAGGTTAGCAAGGATGTTGCCTCTTAAGAGGAGGGACGACTCCCTTCCTATGACAGATAGGGGAAAAAAGGTTGTTGAGGAGGAACCGAAGAAAAGGTTTAGAATCCTAGCCCTCTATGGGGCAGGTGGTTCCCAAGATGTTCTCCCCCTCATTCTGAGGTCCCAAAGGGGGAGACGTTATTGGGCAGCTCAATGGTTGTGGCCTCTGGGAGACAAAAGAGGCCAACTGTTGTGGAGCCCCAGAGGCAAGAACCTGTAAAGAAGGCAAGGACTACAAGTGACTCCACCACTTCGGATGCTCTAAAGCAAAAAATTACCTTGAAGAAGAGAACGGATGAATGGCTCCAGAGGCCCTCAGTCTTCTCCCTCCAGAAGTACAAACCACCACTGCTACATATCACAAGTACTAGTCAGAGAGGTGGCAGAACTACATTAAGACAAGCGACGATGTCAACGTCTGCGCAACGATGGTGAGCCAAGTTGGGAGGACCTTTGGCATGGCCATAGAAGCTGAAACCCTCTTTAAAAACCTTCAAAGTAAGAACTGGGGTTCGTGAATAAAGTCTCTCAGGCTGAGGAGGCTACCAGCAAGACTAGGGCAGAAGTGGAGGCTTTGACGAAGCAACATTCTGAAGAGTCAGTAAAACTTGCATATGTTTTACCAGAGATTGAATCTTTGAAGAATGAGGTCCACCTATCTCAGAGCTGGGTGGCCTCCCTTACTAAGCGAGTTGAGACCAAGTTATTAAACTTGAGGATAATGATGCTGAAGAAGTGCCTCCCAATGCTATAATCTCATTTGTGGCTCATCAACCCCCATCCCCTTAGAGATTAGGACTCTAAGTGTAATGACTTCGGTCCACCTTTTGTAAATACTCTTCAATGAATGAAGTTCTTCTTTTCTTCAGCACTTGTGTTTATTTATTTTCTGTGTCTTACAACTTCTGCTTTATACTGATGTGCCATTTCTGATTCGAACCATTTGTACTTCAACAATTACATCAAACTTAAAGCAACATCATATGTATAATAACTTTCAAAGCATGATAACATCAAACTTATGAATTTTGAAGTTTTAAAAACATCTAACATGCAGCGATGTCAGACTTATGTAAAAATGAATCTTAGCAATAATCAAACTTACAAAATCATACGTGTGCAATACGAACCTCCGTAACAACCAAACTTGCAAAATTTCTACAAGTGTTAGTAGGTCTTACATCTTAACAAAGTTCATAATTTAAACATATCATACTTCAAAAATGAATTTAACTGAAATTCTCTTAACCACTTCAAAACTTGTTTAACCAGATAATCAAACACAAAAGATCAAATATATGTAAGATCTAAGTAACATCAGACCTTTGCACATAGTACTTTGATAATAACTCAAACAATAAAATTTGTCCAAGTGCTAAAAGGTCGTGTACCTTTTTAAATCTCAGAACTCATGTACATTGATATGTATGAGCTGAGGCTCTTTAGTACTTTATTACTTCAGACTCTTGGGGGAGGATTTTTAACTCATGATCAATATATGAAAAGTCATTTTCATTGAATCTCAAACTGTATATACAAGATTTTTACATCGTTGATAACACTTGCGCAGATGTTCTACATTCCATGGATGAGGCTATGCATTTCCATCCGTATTCTTAATTCTGTAAGTTCGCGGCCAAACCTCTTCACTGATGCGGTAAGGACCCTCCCAATTGGGACCAAGGGTTCCTGAGCCATGCTCTTTAAAGGAAGGAAATATTTTTTGAAGTACCAATTCATTCAAACATAATGACTTCTTTTTTCCTTTCGAATTATAGTATCTAGTCATTTTTCTTTGATAACGGCCAATTTTGCTTAAAAGTCGTCCCTTCTTTCTTCAAAGAGGTCGAGTTCACATCTCCTCACCTCATCATTAGTTATTTCATTAAAATGTATTCATCAAGGAGACAAGAGACCCACTTCAACTGAGCTCATAGCCATAGAGAATTGGGTCTCTCCTGTAGCAATTATGCTCGTAGTTCTGATAGCCTAGAGTACTTGAGGTAGCTCATCAACCATATTTCTTTAGAGGCATCCAATTTCCTTTTCAGTATATACTTGATCGTTTTATTAATAGCTTCGACCTGGCCATTTGCATGAGGATGATGTGGAGAGGAAAAATGTTTCTTGATGCCCAGCTCCTCACACAAATTTCTAAGCTTTTTGTTGTCAAACTGTCTACCATTGTCTGATACAATCAAATGGGAAATTCTAAACCTGCAGATGATGTTATTCTATAGGAACTTGGAAATGTTGGCCTCTGTGATTTTGGCAAGTGGCTCGGTTTCTACCCATTTGGTGAAGTAATCAATTGCGACGATCGTAAAGCTAGAGTTTCTTTTCCCTTTGGGAAGAGGTCCTATAAAAATCAATTTTCCATTATACAAATGGCCAAGGGCTGGACACAACATTCAACTCTTGAGAATGTTGCCTCTGAATAGTAGCAACCTGTTGTGCATCTTTTTTCAAAGTAGGCCAGTAGTATCCATTCTCAGTGTTTTCTGTGCTAAGGATCATCCCCGGTATGGTTCCCGCATACCCCTTCATAAATTTCTCGGAGTACATGCTTTACTTGCTTCTTTCAATGCATTTGAACAGGGACAATGAGAACCCAAGTTTGTATAGTACATCGTCCAGGAAGACGAAGTAGAGCCCTCCTTCTGAGCTTCTGGGCCTCCTCCTTTTCAGAGAATATGGTCTAGTCTTTGAAGAAGGATATGATTGGTTCCATCCAAGATAGAGTGTCCTCAACCCATATAATAGCCTCGTCGGTGGCGGTAGAAGGTCTAGAAAGATATTCTATAGGTACAACTGTGAGTAGTTCGGAATCTTTGCTGCTTGCTAATTTTGACACTGCGTTGACATAGACGTTCTTGGAGCGTGGGATTTGTAGCAGTTCGAACCTTTCAAAGGATGGGATGAAGCCTATAACCAATTTCAAGTCTGCTATCATAGACTTATCTCTGGTTGAAAAATTAAAACGAACTTGAATCACTACTAGCTGGAGTCAATCTTTATAACGAGCCTCTTCACTTGCATCACGCTGGCTAACCTTAGGCCAGCGAGGAGGGCCTCTTATTCTGTTGCATTATTGGTGGTTTTGAAATCGAATCTCACAATACAAGTAAGCTTATGTCCATCTGGACTGACTAAGACAACTCATGTTCCTGATCCTGTCTCCCCTGATGATCCATCAATCGAAAGGCTCCAAGTTGAAGGTTCGGCCGGTTCCATCTTTTCTTCCAGTTTTGGAACATAAGTGAATTCTACTATGAAATCTGCTAAGACTTGACCCTTGATGGCTACCTTTAGCTTAAGATGATATCAAACTCACTAAGTTTCACATCCCATTTAAGTAACCTCCCTGAAGCATCGAGCTTCTGCAACACTTTCTTGAGGGGGAAGTTCGTCAACACGTGTATACTATGATCTTGGAAATATGGTCTCAACTTTCTTGATGCTATCACCAAAGAAAGAGCTAGGTTCTCCATATCTGGATAGGGAGTCTCTGCTACCAAGAGTAACTTGCTGACGTAGTAAACAAGCAGTTGGTGATCATTCTCTCCTCTTATCAAAATCCAACTGATAGCCTCAGAAGTCATTGCTAAGTACAATTGTAGTATCTCATGATCCTTAGGTTAGGAGGGGAGGTGAGTCTATCCCAAGTGCTTCTTTAGCCCTTGTAAAGCTATCGCACACTCCTCTGTCCATTGAAATTATTTTCTTCCTTTGAGGATCTTAAAGAAGGGTAGGCACTCGTCTGTTGCCTTAGAGACGAAACAGTTCAAGGTTGCTACTTGTCCAGTGAGGCTCTGCACCCCTTTTGATTTTTGAGGTAACCTATTTAGATTAAAGTTTTGACCTCTGCAGGGTTCGCTTCAATACCTCTTTGTTTAACGATGTAGCCCAAGAACTTTCTTGAAGAAACTCCAAAGGCACAATTTAAAGGATTGAGCTTCATCCGGTATCTTCTCAAAATTTGGAATGTTTCATTAAGGTTTTTAACATGATCCTCTATTTTTAAGCTCTTCACCAGCATGTCGTCCATGTAGACATCCATGGTTTTCCTAATAAGGTTGGCGAACGTTTTATTGACAAGCCTTTAGTAGGTAGCTCCAACATTTTTCAAGCCGAAGGGCATGACCTTGTAGCAATAAAGATCTTTGTCTATGATGAAGGAGGTGTGCTCCTCATTTGTTGGAAATATAGGGATTTTGTTGTATTCAGAATACGCATCTATACAACGAAGAAGTTCTTGTCCGACAGTTGAGTCCACAAGTTGGTCTATTCTGAAAAGTGGGAAGCTGTCCTTAGGACATGCTTGATTTAAATTTGAAAAGTCCACGCAAACCCTCCATTTCCCGTTATGCTTTTTGACCAATACTGGGTTTGAAACTCATTTAGGATACACTGATTCTTGGATAAATCCATTGTTGATCGGCTTCTTAACCTCATCATTTAGAGCCTCATATCTTTCAGGGTTGAGGGCTCTTCGTTTTTACCTATGTGCTGCAACTTTTGGGTCGATGTTCAAGTGGTGGCAACTGATCTTTGGATCAATGCCTACCATGTCGCCATATTTCTAGACAAAGACATCAAGATTTTTTAGTAAGAAGCTTTTCAGCTCCTCATTTGCTTCTATGGGCAAGTTTCTTCCCAGATCTGTAAGTGTTTGGAGAGATCCTGTGGGTCTCCTGGAAAGCTCTCCAGTTCTTCCATATGTACTGTTTGAGGCTCGCAGTCAATAACGTGATGTTCTACTTCTCCAAGTTAGCTGCTTCTTCAGCAGTCCTCCCTTCTTCAGGGGTGGTCTGTTATTCACAAATAGCCTCTTTTTCAGAGGTTCATATGACTCCAAGATGTCCCCCTCTTCAGGGACATCGGTCATCTCGATGTCTTCCCTTTGTTCAGGGGTACTCCTTTGTTCAGGGGGGTCGTTCATGTCAAGGTCTGTGACAATGACATTGACAGTCCTTGGTTCAACTTCCCTTAGGGAGTTCGAATAACATTCCCTAGCACTTCCCTGATCACCTCGGATAGTTGCGATGCCATTTTCAGTTGGGAATTTCATACATAAGTGATGAATGGAGGTGACAGCCCATAGTTCCTTTAAGGATGGCCTCCCAAGTACTCAATGAGCAAAGCGGTTATCAACCACCAAAAATTCTATGAAGTGGTCAGCAGTCAAGGGTGTAGTCTCCATCTCTATTGCTAAAGTGATTTTATCCCTTAAGATGATGATATCTCCTGTAAAGTCATACATGGGAAAACTTATTGGGGTCAGCTCATGGTCAACTTTCATCTTGACAAAGGTAGTTCTAAAGATGATGTTGTCCGAACTTCCATTGTCCACTAACATTCTTTTCAGGTTGATAAGGGCCACGATAGTCCTTA
Organism: Fraxinus quadrangulata; assembly: GCA_903798255.1. Classification (NCBI taxonomy): domain Eukaryota; kingdom Viridiplantae; phylum Streptophyta; class Magnoliopsida; order Lamiales; family Oleaceae; genus Fraxinus; species Fraxinus quadrangulata. The sequence goes on from CAIGRB010150866.1 coordinate 25,424, forward strand.
CCACTAGGGTGTCACATTTTTGATAATGCACACCTGCTGCATCTTCTTAAGTAAATGTGATTGGTGGAATTGCTCTTCTAGTAGAGGATTGGTTAACTATGAAACTTGTCTTATGAGGGTTTTTTTGCTTCTCTAGCATAATTTCTTTGCGAGTTTCTAAATTCTCCCCCAATATGTGGGCCTCTAATGATTGTATTGATTTTCCTATGGGTTCCTGGCCATTATTTGTTGGAGAGGGCTTCCTCTTTGTCTTTCACCTTCTCTATGTCTTTTTGCATCATTATCCCTTTCCCTTGGGTCATTTTTGTTGGGGCAGCTCGGCTCAACATTTCCATAATGTTGGATCTATCTGGGAGGAGCATCTCTTTCGAAGCACCTTCCTTGATTTATGTTTCGAGAGTGTTTTGCAACATCCCAACAGTTCTTTGTGCTGTGGCCATGGGATTGATGATAGGTACAATAACTGGGCGATTCATCTCTATTTCTAGGTCCAGCGCTTCACCCCTTACCTTTTTTCCCTTTGTGGATGCCTATGGTAGGGCTAGTGCTGATGCATTTTAGCATTAGGGTTTACCTCCTAATAAGCCAAAATGGGTACTGCATTAAGTGTTGCTATAGCTAGTGCTTGTCCATGATTAAGGGATGCCTGGTGATCTATCTAATGAGAGGTATGACCTCTTCTCCTTTACATCTGAGGAGGGAGAAGTCACTGACTGGCCATGTTCCTATGATCTTTCAATTCTTCATTGAGGATTTCTCACCTTATCATTTCTAATAAGGCATCATAGGTAGTAGGGTCCTTATTATGTACGTCTCTCCAGAAGAAAGATTTCATGTCTAAACCTCTTCTTAAGGTAGTCAAACTTTCCTATCTGTGACTTGCACACAGTAGGTCATTTCGTCAGTGAAACGAGATAAGAAACTTTTCAGCATCTCGATCTGTTGTTGCCGCATATCTTACAATCGTTGAATGGGCCTTTTGCCCTCTTTACTAGTAGCGAAGCATTTTAGGAACATCTTTTTAAGATCCAACCAGCTCCCAATGCTACCTTTTGGATCCTAGTATACCAGATTTCAACTCCTCCACTCAAGGTCAAGTGGAAGGCCCTACACTTCGTAGCTGGGGTGGCCCCTTTCAAATTCATATGTTTCTTGAAGCTATTGAGGTATTTCGCGAGGTCGCATCTCCCATCATACTTAGGAATCTTAAGGAGTGTAAAGTAGTTTAGCATTGGGGCATTCTTAATGGCTTGTAAGAATGGTGAATGGTCATCGTCGTTATCAAGGTCGTAGGACCTCTGTGGTTCATCAAAATTCTTATCCTCCCTTTGCTAAGTTTGGAGAGATGGTTGGAAGGGTTCTGCCTCACTTATAGCCCGATCCCTTCTCTTACTCCTATTTCTAGGGGAGGAATTTAAGGCTCTTGATGGTAGATCGGTTCTTGTCTTTCATACCGATGAGGCTCCTGTTACCTATTTCTAGGCATAGGAGGAGAATGATGAGCCTGCCTATTTCTAGGTGCAGAGGGTGAATGAGCCTGCCTATTTCTAGGCAAATCCAAGCTTATCCTATTGAAGACACTTGCTGACCTCTAAGGTGGGTCCTCTAGCTCATAGTTTGGAGGAAAGTTATATAGAGCCTTATAGGGTTGTTCCGAGGCGTAATTGGTTGATGTATCAACCCCAACCTCCATTTTCCTGGGGAGCTTCCATCCTAGTGTGATGGTATCCAGTCATTTGGCTTTGGACTTCTTCTTCTTCATGGTAGTATCCTTGAAGGTCATTGAATGCATTTTTAGGGACTTCGTGTGGAGGAATTAGGTACCCTCCTCGGCCCTGCATGCTCATTAGCATCTCATGCATAGCCATGTTTTGCTGTGTTATATTTCTTATCTTGGCAACCATTGTAGCCATTTCTCTAGTGAGTCTAGTTGTGACCCTACCTCCACCTCTAGACCCTTCTCATCTGTCTTGTAGAGGTCGTGGACGAGCAGATGGGACAGCTTGCGAGGGTTTCCCTTCTTCAGGATGTTCCCTCGTCCTACGAGGTGCACTTTCTTCACCACTTGAACTCATTTTTCACAAACACTTTTTTCAACCAAATTCTCCTTTCTCCAATAATCAAATAAGTATCGGATTTTAGACTTTCCAATGGTTCTCTCTTCAAGAACTCTCCTTTTTCAAGGATTGAGAGTTTTTAACTGTCCTTTTTTCAAGGGTTTGAAACTTTCTTGCCAAAATATTTCTTGGTAACTTTTTCCTACAATTATTTGCGTGGTTAAATGTAGAAATTTCCACAAACAGCACCAATCTGTTGACTCCAAAAAATGAGCCAAGAGATATTGGGCCCACTCACGCCAAGTCAAGTGCAATTTCGGCACGTTCCTACCAGAATAACGACGATAGCAATGATGAAATAGATGCAGGAGGTACTCTGCAGCGAGAGACAAAATGTTCAGGCTCCAGTGGGTGAAACGGAAAGAATTGCGCTAATAACGATCATCGAACTGAAACTGAACTAATATATGTAATAGCAAAATAGGAATATGTGGAAGGGTAGAAACAATGTGTATAGAAGTTGTATATTGTATGTTGAAATTTGCGTTCATTCAACTTGCAAAGAAGATCAAAAGTATTCAACCAAGAATATATGATTGTCAAAATTCCAATTAACTATCCAACCTCCTTTCAGTTACGAAAAGATCCTATTTATATTGCCTTAGCCGATGTGGTGACCATTGGATCAGAACCAGGTGGCCTCATCTTCCTAATTGAGGATTCATATCACTATCTACTCATGCAATTAATACATTGATAAGGGGTCGCCACTCTATATAATAGATTGACACATTAACAAACTTTATTACAAGTGTTACATCAATCACTTCTAAGAGATCTTCAAATCTATTGCAAGAGACAGCGTCAGCTTCATGAGTTTCAGACGAGTTTGATAGCCTCGGAGAGATCTTTGAGGTGGTTCTCTAAGTGGAGAGCTTCAATCTAAGTTGTATTGCTTTGTCCTCGAGGCAGTAGCTCAGCATGAACTTTGGCCTTACAATGTAAGGACATCGATTTTGTTTGATTTCTTCATACTTTGACCTCATAGGTCTTTGTTTGATTTTCTTGTTGACTTTCTACCTACGTGGATTGCTACGTGGAACTTTTACTTTGAGCCTCGAAGGTGATGCGTAACACCTTATGTATCATTTTAAAAAAAATTATACATGTAGATTTTTGATAGGTGTGGTATCTTTTAATTGTGGTGACATTTAAATAAATGATGCAGGTGTGATCCATGACAATTAATTTGGTGTCTCAAATGGTGGCAATAGGGAAATTCAAATTAATTTTTTAGTGTATGAGGTTAAAATATTCTTTCATTCAGGTAATTAGTTTAAAAAGCTTGAAAGAAAGGTTGATAATTCTTAAAACAATGGTACCCAAGATGAGTAATATTTTACCTATTTAATATAAAACTAAAAAGTAACGATGAGTTTGGAGAAGTTATATTTATAATGTACAATGAAATAGGACTACAACATTTTGATTTTCGTGGGCGGTTAGGAACATCTCCACTTGCTATTCTAAAAGTAAATTTTTAAGAACTCTATGTAAGTAAATATCCCCTTATTTTCATATGCATATCATACGGTTATGTGTATAAACGTGATAATTAAATTGCCCTTACGCGAACATGATATTTGATCATTACATTTTATGTCATAAATGCTTCTTATGACATATTCATACAAACCAATGCATTGATAAGCATATATGAAATTTCAATAAATAAAAAGTTTCCTAATGTCAATGAGTTAAGGATTATTTAAAAAAGATATGTATCTCGAATGTTTTTATTACGATGTATATGTTTATGTTATGAAAGGTGTGAGTGGGAAATGGGTTGTGGGAAATCGACGCACCCGATCAATGTTCAATGTTAATGTTAATCGATTCGTACTACCGATAGGACGAATCGGGTTACAAATAATAATTGCCCACTGCTAATTGGCTAGGCGATACACAGTGAGCTCACGATGTCAATGTTAAGATTTTAAAAGAAATGAAAGAAATTGGGATACATATTAGAAATGTTTTTTCTATTATTTTAAAATAATTCGTAAGCATATCATGAGCATGCATCATATGCATGAAGTTTTCTTACTGATCATTAGTTTATTCCACATTATCTCTCCCCATTTTCAAATAATGAAGGGAAGCCGTTACGAGATGATGACTTGTGATGACACAGACTCAGTACTATCACATTTAAATACTGAATTCGTTTTGTAAATAAAGTTTTCATTTAATTTAATTGTCTTATATTTTATGATGCATAAATTATTTTAAAATAATAAGTTATTGATGTTTATCATGTTATAGAAAAATCAAATCGTCTTCCCTATTTGTGATTTTAAGAGAAAAGTAAAATGATGATATTTCTAAATCTAGGTATCTAGATTTTTTGGGGTTACATAGCCTTTGACGAAATTCCTCAACCATAATGCTCATGTTGTAGCTTCATAGCAAGCAATGAATTCTGCCACATGATAGACGATGCAATTATAGTCTGCATCCTATTTCTCCAAGATATAGCTTCTCCAACTAGAAGAAAAATATATCATCAAGTAGACTGCCTTGTGTCTACACATCCAGAAAAATCTGAATCCATATATCCAACAATTTGAAGATTGTCGAAATGATTGTATATGAGTCAAATAGTCTTGGTTCAGTGAAGATACATCATCACTTTCTTAGCAGCTTTCCTCTATACTCGGATTACTTTGATATCTGCCTAGAAAAATAGCTAGTACACACTTGTGCATACATCAAACATATATGTTTCTCAAAATGAATATCTAATCCCGAAATTTAAACAAGTGAATGAAACAAAATGATTAATAGTTATTTCACAAACACCATATATCGTATATTTAGCTTTTGAATATATGTGTGTGTTAAATATTTTCATTTTCAACGATGCTACTTAATCAAGTTGTGTATTTCATCTTATAAAGGCCCTTTTCCAAACAAAACCAATTTCCTGATAACCCAAAAATAACTAACCAAGAGGGGGGTGAATTGGTTTTTGAAACTTTTTCTACACTTTGTCTCAAAGCTATTCAATATACAAGATATAATT